>CAUYSK010032784.1:0-97138 GCA_963575035.1 Avahi laniger | reverse complement strand
CTCCCCACCTCCCCACCTGTCCACCTCCCCACCTGTCCACCTGTCCACCTGTCCACCTGCCCACCTCCCCACCTGCCCACCTGCCCACCTCCCCACCTGCCCACCTCCCCACCTGCCCACCTAGCCAGGGAAAAGGTGTGTAGAGGCTGAGCTGCTTCTATTGTGCCTCTCTTGGGAAATAAACAAGAAGAATTCTCCTTCTCATCATTTGGTGAGTCGGTGACATTTCATTTGACAAAGAATCCAGGAAAAGCCTCTCCTGGGAGTAGTTTTGGGACCAGGCTCTGATAATATTGCTTTATTGAAAAGTGATGCTAGGAACTGAGCTCCGGATGGCCTTTTACATGGAGTAATTTATGCAGGAAATGAGAAATATATTTTTTTAAAGAAACACACATTGCTCTACACATAGTCACAGAGAAGCAGTGACGGTACATGCACGTGCACAATCCCAGGAACACTATCACAGGCACACAAAGGCACAGATTCTGGTTTGTGGCCACGGTCACGGCAACACACACAATAAGAAGCCAAGAGATTCACGTCAGATGGCTACGGAGCCCTACGGACAGACCCTCTTGCAGAACAGTCTGATAGCTCTGACTTCCCCTTCTACACCCTCCAGGAGAAATTGTGACTTCGCACATGTAAATTTCAGTCATTAAGGAACGCACAGGAGGCATGACATTGAAGAAAGCAATCTCTCTGTGCCCCCTGTCCTTCTCAGGGCCCTGTTTCCCCCTGTGATGACCACGCCTCACATGGAGATGGTGCCAGTATGACAGTGACCTGGCCCCCAAGGCGCAGGTCTCGCTCAGGGAAGATTTACATCTTGTGCCTCACAGAGGTTTTGGTTATAACCTGCTCCTGCAGGACAGCAAAGGAAGGGGAACAAGAAGGGAAATGAAATGTCTGTAAAATTCTCATTCAGATGCCTCTGAGAAATGAATCTCACAATGGAAGGGATGGTAAAAGGATTTTATTTAAAGTGCTTCCCTCCCCGGGCTATTTGGCAAGCGTTGGGATTCCCAAGGATATCCGAAGTCAGGGATTCCTTCCAGCCATGGTGATTTTGCCCTGGGCTCAAAGAGGAGTCCAGGATCCTGCTCTTACAGATTTGGCACCTGAGAAACTCAACGAGCCCAGAGACCGCCTGAAAGCTCAGATACCTGGCTTCTATCCCAAACTCTCCTGTGCTAGCCCCTCACCACTCTGGCCTCAGTTTCTCTATCTGTAAAACGAAGTCAAGATCAGGTGACCACTTCCACTGTGGTCTGTATCAGGGGCCTCCATGCTCTGCCTTGGCCTGGTGTTAATGAGACTTTACATACCTCTGTACCTGCAAGGTGATGTATACCTCCCCAATGCATCTCCAACCACATCCATTAGCTTTTTGTTTAAGCCTCACAGGAACTTTGTGAGGTTGGTGGTGCTGGAATCAATATACCCATTTTACAGACAGAATAATCAAACCTGAGACTTAGCTGTCCTGCTAAGGTCACAACAAGAATCCGTATTGATTCAAATCACATGGAATTCACACCTTCCCCTGGACATCGCTCCTTATTGAAAGGGAGAAAAATATGTATAACATATCTTCAAAATCCTAGCATT
Organism: Avahi laniger; assembly: GCA_963575035.1. Classification (NCBI taxonomy): domain Eukaryota; kingdom Metazoa; phylum Chordata; class Mammalia; order Primates; family Indriidae; genus Avahi; species Avahi laniger. The sequence continues at coordinate 95,524 of CAUYSK010032784.1, read as the reverse complement.
TGCTCTGAAAAAATATTTTGGTATTGCCTAGATCCGGCTTGTTAAATATTCACTGTAATTTCAAAGCTTCTGCTGGCTTTTTGCATGGCTTGGGGTGGCGGCCCAGAGTAGATGGCCCTTTCATTAAGGAAAAAGGTTTAACCCTCTTTTGGCTATTAAGGAGAGGGCTAGTCTAGGAGGGGAAAGGCGAAATATAAAGAAGCTAAATTGTTACTCATTCAACAAATGTTCATTGCGTACCTGCTATGTGCCAGGAATTGTTCACAGCTGTGAACAAAAGAGATAAAAATCCCAGCATTCGTGAGGCTGGCATTCTGGTTGGGGGCGGAAGCAGGAGCGTGGAAAGACAATGACAAGATAAGTAAATAAAATATACAGAGTGTCCGATGACAACAAGGGCAAAGACAAAAAGGTAAATGAAGGGGAGTGGAGCATGAGGAATTTAAAGGTTCCTGCTAACTTCCCAGGGAAGATAGTCCAGGTTCTCGAAGATGGAGGGCCTTAAACTTCAGAGCAGAAAGGAGAAGAAAGAAGGTATTGGCTGGAAAACAGGCCCCAGGACAAGGCGGCCCGGCCAGAGAGCACAGGAGAAATTCCTTCTGCTGGAGACAGGAGGGAAATTTTAAGAAGTGGCCTCCTACAGGGACTTTAACTTGTTCCGGCTTGTGCCACGCCTCCCTCTGCCATCTCCTTGGAGCTGGGACTGGGGTGAGGTGAGAAAGGCACTTGCCTCGGGCACAAAGTTTAAGGGGCACCAAAAAGCTTAGGAATGGAGATGACAACAGATCGGTACTGGTGCCCTGCCAAGCCACATTGGAGCCCGAGGCAAAAGGAAAAATCAGTAACATTGACCCTGTCTTCATTTAAAATTTTGATATTTTGCTTATCATGCATTTTTGTCATTAATTTTGATTTTAAAAGAATATTGCACTAAAATATTATTTCTCTTGATTACTGAGTTTTGGGGTGTCCCCTTAAATTTTGTGCCTGAGGTGAGTGAGTCAGCAGATGCTGCTTTGCATCTTCAGCAAACATGCACGCACACAACAGCTTTGCGCTGCGAACGGAAGAGGAGGGACCATTCCCAGGGCTGAGGAGAGCTGTGCAGGAGCGAGGAAGGCCCTGAAAGCAAGACAGAGAGGAACAGGACCGTGCTGGAGGCAAGGTCTGACCAGAAGAATGTGGATAGTCTTCCTCTCTTGAAATCTTGGAAACTGGGCTTTCTGCAGTGTGGGAGGACATCTCAAGTTGATCTATTGGAATATTCAATGGAAAGGTGACCCGCACACTCCAGAGGGTGTGGGGGACACGTGGGTGACGGCAGATGGCTAACTGCTGCCCTTCCAGCTCTGCAGCCAGGCACAGAGTGCAGTGATTAAGCCGTGCAGGCGCCGGAGTCCATGGGGAGCTCTGGGAGTGAAGCTGCCGAGGAGCTGCTGGGCCCTGTCCGAATTAAACCTCCAGGATCGGTGGTGCTGCCCTGCGCAGGGTGTGGGGGAGGGGCCATTAATTGTCTTCCCTCCATGGGAAGGCAGAGGACAGCACCCTGTCACTGTCTGCAAGGGAGGGTGAGGCCCCTCAGAACCGTCAGAATGATGAAGAGAGTAGGGAATGGGAGGGGATCACAGAACAAAAGGAAAGTTCTGGAAGGACGCATACCAGCACTCCCATATGCCTCCCGAAGCCAGTCCTCTTTCCTCACTGTTGCTCCCTGCTTTCCTCTAGTACCCTCTAAACCTTGATAATAAACCCTAGGACCTCAGATGATCCATTTCTATGCTTAAAAACCTTCTTACTGTTTTTAAAAACTAAGATACATCTTTAGCGCAGGCATTTGAAACCTTTCATGACATGGCTTCTACCTAACTTACCAGGCTTATCTCTTACGACTCTCCTACACAAAGCTAGTGTAGTCCAGGTCAGGGGCCGGCAAACTACACAGCTATGGTCTGGATGTGTCCTTCCAAAACTCAGGTTGAACCCTAATCCCCACTGTGGTAGTATTGAGAGATGGGGCCTTTAGGGCAGTGGTTAATTTATGAGGGCTCTGCTCTCATGAATGGGATTAGGCCCTTATAAAAGAAGCTCATGTGCACTCCCTTTGCCCTTCTGCCATGTGAGGACACATACGAGGTGCCATCTACGAGAAACGAGCCCTCATCAGACGCTGAATCTGCCGGCACCTTGATCTTGCACTTCCTAGTCTCCAGAACTGTAAGCAATAAGCTTCTGCTTTTTATAAGTTACCCAGTCTAAGGTATTTTGTGATAACAGCCTGAAAAGACTAAGATACACCCCACAGGCCAAATCCTGAGGCTGCCTGATTTTGTAATTAAAGTTTTATTGGCACATAGCCACGCCCACTTGCTTACTATTGTCTGTGGCTGCTTTGCACTGCAATGGCAGACCTGCGTAGTTGCTACAATGACAGAGTTGGCCTTCCCCATCTGTGGGCTCCGCGTCCATGGATTCAACCCACCATGGATCGAAAATATTTGAAAAAAATTACGTCTGTATTGAACATGAACAGACGTTTTTCCTTGTCATTATTCCCTAAACAAGACAACTATTTATGTAGTATTTACATTGTAGTAGGTATTATAAGTAATCTAGAGATGATTGAAAGCATATGGGAGGATGTGTATAGGTTATATGCAAATACTATGCCATTTTATACCAGGAACTTAAGCATCTACAGATTTTGGTATGGGAGGGAGGTCCTGGAACCAATCCCCCCTGGATACTGAGGGATAACCGTAGTTACAACACAAACCTGAAATGTTTACTGTAGGAACTTTTATAGAAAAAGTTTGTTGATCTCTGGTCTAGGTTATAGTTAAACTAGACTCATCCTCCCTATACAGACTCTGCTCCTTGCTTGTGCCAAGGCCGGGATGCTCTCTTTCCATACTCCAATAGCTGCAATACAGCCCATTCCTCAAGGCCTCAGCTCAAATATTATTTATTCTGTGATGCCTCCTGACTTCCTACAAAGGATTGTTCATACCTCTTACAGCCATGGCACATTGTTGGGGTCCCCAGATTTGTCATGCAAACTGGGATGACTTTGACAGTGTCTTTTAGCACAATTACTAATTACACGGCATTTACAGGTTTCGACAGAGACCATCCCAGGCAAAGCAGGTCATATGGTCGCCCCACACTTAGTGCTTATTTCATTCTGCCTTCTTAGGGTTAGCTCTTTACATACCTGGCTCCCCCCAGGAGGCAGTGTATTTAAAGGCAGGGGGACAGTATGGGAATTTTTTGACCCCCAGAGTGTCTTTATACAGAACATATGATCAATTAATATTTGTTGAAATGATAGAAGGAAGGACTCTGGCCATAAGCTAGACACAAGCAGTTGCTTTAAGAGTAGAGAGCTGGAATAACAAAGGACAGAGGAGCCACTGGCTCAGTGGAGAGCCGGTGCTTGCACCCGACGGAGGCTGCACACTGTGTCTGTGTCATGGAGCCTGCACACCCAGCTCGATAGGCCGTTGCAGCCTGGGACACAAGGGTCACCATCTTTCTGTGTCTCTGGCTCCCCTGCAGCCCATGTACTTGTTCCTCCCAGCCCACCTTCCATCCTCTCAGCTGCTGTTTTCCCTCCTCACATCTGGTCTCACGAGCCTGGGGCACATATCTCATGCTACAGGGTCGCATGTACATCCAAATCCTGGGCCTGTGATGGTCGAGGTGGTCATGACTGTCTGAGTCTCTGCTGTGTTAGCAAAGGAGGGTGACAATTCAAGGACAAGAGCTTATTTCTGTGGGTTCTTAGCTGAGGCTGAACACTGGGTGGCCAGAATTTAGATATGCATCTCCCTTCATAAAACGTCAGCACATTCTATAGGCCTCAGTCACTAAAGTGGGAGACAGGAAACAGCAAGGGATTGAGATGACCCATTTAACATTTTTGACACTTTCCATCTGTTCTCCTGCTAAGCAACCAGAGAGATGTTTTTTGTTTCAGACACATCCCTGATTTCCCATTCCTCTTGAGATCAACATCAAAATCCTCACCAGGGCCTAGAAGGTCAGTCTGGCCCTGCCCATCTCTCCAGCCTCATCTAGCTTGTTCTTTGCCCTCTAGCCACCCAGGCCTTTGTTCCCTCAAACAGGCCGTTCTTCTCATCACAGGGCCTTTGCACAAGCTATCCCATCTTCCTGGAAGACACTCTTTCCTCACTCGCTCTCCACTAGTAACATCCAGCTTTGCTTTCACATCTCAGCTCAAGGGTCACTTCCTCAGGGGAGCAACACTGACCTCTCAGACTAGGTAAGGTGTCTTTGTTATACTGCATTTCTCAATTCAGTTTGAGCACTTAATTAACTTGGCAATTATACATTTTTTGTGATTATTTGAGCAATGCCTATTTTCTCCATTAGGTTGTAAACTCCACGTGGGCAAGGGCTGGGCTTGTTTGTTCACTCTCAATCCTTAGCCCCTGGTAGCATTCAAAAGTATTACAGACACACCTCATTTTATTGTGTTTCAATTCATTGTGCCTCGCAGGCATTATGTTTTTTTACAAATCGAAGGTTTGTGGCAACCCTGTGTTGAGCAAGTCTGTTGGTGCTATTTTTCTGACAGTATGTGCTCACTCCATGTCTCTGCCACATTTTGGCAACTCTCACAAGATTTCAAATTTTTTCATTATTATTATATCTGTTATGATGATCTGTGATCAGTGATCTTTGATGTTATTATTGTAATTTTGGCAGGTGCCACGAACTGTGCCCCTATAAGATAGCAAACTCAATCAATAAATGTGTGTGTTCTGACAATTCCACCAACTGGCTATTCCCTATCTCTCTCCCTTTCCTTGGGCTTCCCTCTTCCCTGAGACACAACAATATTGAAAGCAGGCCAATTAATAACCCTGCAATGGCCTCTAAGTATTCAAGTGAAAGAGTCACATGTGTCTCACTTCCTATCGAAAGCTAGAAATGATTAGGCTTAGTGAGGAAGGCCTACAGAAAGCTGAGATAGAACAAAAGCTAGGCCTTTTGTGCCAAACAATTAGCCAAGTTGTGAATGCAAAGGAAAAGTTCTCGAAGGAAATGAAAAGTGCTTCTCTAGTGAACACACAAATGATAAGAAAGTATAACAAACATTGTTGATATGGAGAAAGTTTGGGTGGTCTGGATAGATCGAACCAGCTACAACATTTTCTTAAGCCAAAGCCTCATCCAGGCCCTAACTCTCTTCAATTCTATGAAGCCTAAGAGAGGTGAGGAAACTGCAGAAGACAAGTTTGAAACTAGCAGAGGTTAGTTCATGAGGTTTAAGGAAAGAAGCCGTCTCTATAACGTAAAAGTACGAGGTGAAGCAGCAAGTTCTGATGGAGAAGCTGCAACGAGTTATTCAGAAGATCTAGCTGAGGTCACTGATGAAAGTGGCAACACTAAACAACAGGTTTTCAATGTAGACAAAACAGCCTTCTATTGGAAGATGATGCCATCTGGGACTTTCACAGCTAGAGAGGAGAAGTCAACACCTGGCTTCAAAGCTTCGAAGTGCAGGCTGACTCTTTTGTTAGGGGCTAATGCAGCTGGTGACTTTCAGTTGAAGACATTGCTCATTTATTATTCCAAAATCCTAGGATCCTTAAGAATAATGCTAAATCCACTCTGCCGTGCTCTATAAATAGAACAACAAAGCCTGGATAATAGCACATCTGTTTATAGCATAGCATAGTTTACTGAGTATTTTAAGCCCACTATTAAGACCTACTGCTAAAAAAAAAAAAAAACAGAAAAAGACCTATTTCTCAGAAAAAAAGATTTATTTCAAAATAATACTGCTCATTGACAATACGCCTAGCCACCAAAGAGCTCTGATGGAGATGTACAAGAAGAATGTTGTGTTCATGCCTGCTAACACAACATCCATTCTATAGCCCATGGACTATAGACAGTCAACTTTCAAGTCTTATTTTTTAAGAAATACATTTTGTATTTTCTGCCATAGATAGTGATTCCTCTGATGGACCTGGGCAGAGTAAATTGAAAACCTTGTGGAAAGAATTCACCATTCTAGATATCATTAAGAACACTTGTGATTCATGGGAGGAGGTCAAAATATCACCATTAACATGAATTTGGAAGAAGTTGATTCCAACTCTCATGGATGACTTTGGAGTTCAAGATTTCAGTGGAGGAAGTAATTGCAGATGTGGTGGAAAAAGCAAGAGAACTAGAATTAGAAATGGAGTCTTAAGATGTGACTAAATTGGTACAATCTCATGATCAAACATGAGCAGATGAGCAGTTGCTTGTCATGGATGAACCAAGAAAGTGGTTTCTTGAGCTTTCTACTCCTGGTGAAGATGCTATCAACATTGTTGAAATGACAACAAAGGATTTAGGATATTACATAAGTTGTTCTACCATGGATACAATGCTATCAAACAGCATAGCAGGTGACAGAGAAATCCTTCATGGAAGGAAGAGTCAGTTGATGTGGCAAACGTCATCGTCTTTTTTTTAAGAAATGGCCATAGCCAGCCCAACGTCCAGCACCACCACCCTGATGGGTCAGCAGCCATCAATATCGGGGCATGACCCTCCACCAGCGAAAAGATTACAACTCGCTGAAGCCTTAGATGATCATTAGCATTTTTTAGCAATAAGAAATTTTTACATTAAGGTATATACTTTTTTTAGACACAATGCTAAATGCAATTATATTACACACTGAATAGACTACAGTATAGTGTAAACATAGCTTTTATATTCACTGGGAAACCAAAAGATTCGTGTGACTTGCTTCATTGTGATATTCACTTTATTGAGGTGGTCTGGAACTGAACATGCAGTATCTCCAAAGCATGCTTGTAGCTGATCATCCTCACCAACTTAAGCCGAAGACTGGGGAAGGTAACCTCTGGCCTTTCTCAGTGCAGTAAATTAAGGTGACTGGAAATAAGAGCCAGGGATTAAATTCCTCTTTCTTTTCACCCTCCAACTCCAGCTCCTTCTCCTTGCAAAGCTGTGTTTGGGGGCCTACTGCATAGAAGGCTGCACGATGGAGTGTACACAGGCCCAGGCACTGGATGTGGGTGCAGGCAACAGATATGGACAGATCCATATTGGGGCAGATGGGCAACCAATGAAAAGGCCTGAGCCAGTTCCAACCAGCCAGGAATGAGCAATTCACAGCAGGTCTTGCTTCCTCCATGCTGCTCTCCCACACCGTCTCAGGCCCCATGAGAACCCAGAGGAGCCTTCTCCACTCCTTAGGTCCCTCTCTCCATTCCTCCCTCAATCCCTCCCTCCCTGCTTCCTTCCCTTCCTGCACTTGCTGTTGTATTAGTGTCCTTTATGTATGGACTTCTTTGCCCCCATTACAGTGCAATCTCCTTGGGGATAGTGACTGTGCCTTCCATGTGTTTGAATCCCTGCAGCTCCTAGTACAAGGTCAGGCACACGATGAACATTTGTGGATTCCTGCTCTTATGCAGAGGGTGTAAAATATAAGGGTGCCTGCCTGAGTGTAGAGCCAGAGAACAGTTTTAAGTCCTGGGTGGGGGTGGCACTGGGGAGGCCACAGGGGCACTGTGGCCCCAGGTGTGCAGAAACAGTCAGCTCTTGGGCCACACACTAAGGCCCTCCTGGCCCAGCCCAGCCCACCACGGGACTGGGATGCTGCCGCCCCCTGGCTGGCTCATCAGAAGCATGGTGCAGGTCACCACACCCTCTCAGATCTGGAAGGAGACACACCGGTGGCCACCAATCACTCTGCCTGCTCCACCCCACATGGCAGCCTAGCAGCTGCACCCTGAGGCGGAGCTGAGCAAAGGCTCCCCACAGGCCAGGCCTGGGAGAAAACAAAACAGCTGCTTCTGTGCCTGCACCAAGCCCACTCCCTGTGAGGAGGCTTCTCTGCACTGGGCCAATAAATAATAGAAAGTCCAGGGTAGCAGACTCCATGGGCTCGCCTCGGCAGGATGGCAGAGCTGGCCCACCAGGTCGGGAGCACAGGGATTAATAACGAATCAATTTCAGTGCAGGGAAAGGTTTTTTTCCAGCTTCACAAACAGCAAAGTGAATGTTTGAGCATCCTGGCAGGGGGTTAATGAGGATTCTGATTAGTTATTCGGATTTCTCCACACCCATCTCAATCCATCCTACTAGCCAGGAGAAAAGGAAGGAGATGGGGAGGGGGTGGGAGAGAGAGGCAGAGAGCGGCTGGGCTGAGATGAACCTCCTGTCTCCCAGCAGGTTTCAGCCCGAGGAAACCTGCAGCCCACCCTGCACATGCTGTAGTAGGACCAAGAGCTGGATGGGGGCCTTAGATATGACCTGGTCCAGCTCCTAGTTTGGAAGACCAGAGGGACATGACTCGCACGCAGGCCACAGGAGGAGCAGTGAGAGTCTCTGGCCAGAACCCATCCTGCCTGTGGCTTTTGGATACATCCAAATTCCCTTCCTGCACTCTCTCTTTCCCGACCCAAAGTGGATATTCTCTTTTTCCCTGAGAGAGGCTGCTGATCAGGGATAATCCAGTGTGCAGCCAGGGCTGCCCCAGGGGTGGGGGACCAAGGGGCATCCTCATGGGAAAATCTCTGCCTTCTGCCCAGGTTTGTTGCCAAGTTCAGGGCAGGGCCGGGCCGGGAAGTGTGGGCAAAGTGAGGGTTTCTGTGATGGCCCTCTGAGCCGGGGAAGCCTCTCAGCAGCTCAGCCAGAGCTGGAGGCTGCTCTGCTGCCTCAGTTCCCAGCCGTGGGCATCTAGCCCAGCTCTGGGGGAGCTGAAGCACGAAGCCATCAGCACCCTTCGGCTGGGCCTCCTGGCAGCAACCCTTGTCCCCTCCCTGCTGACTCCAGGTCAGTGATGGATCCTGGTCCTCTGGCCCCTGACATGTAGGGCACAAGTGAGGAAAAAAGCATGCAAGGAAGCAGTATGCTCTCAGGAAGAGAAATTACCGGGCCATCTGGAGACGCGCTCCAAGTCTTCCCTGCCATCGCCATGCAGACGGACTTGTGAGCAAGGGCTCCTCCCCTGCCCACCCCCAGCTCCCAACCCATCTGCTGCAGCCCAGGACCCAGAGCAGATCCAAACCCGCCACAGCAACATGGCGAGTAAGTGATGTCTCGGCGAGGGCACCACCCTCAGTGTCGCTGAGGTCCCCAAGATGCCTCTCTGGAGATTCCTGAGGAGCTGTCCATTACATCAACCCCAGACTCTCAAACTGCAAGGCAGGGCCCTTTCATCAACTGTCCGCAAGGTCAGGGCCTGTCTCCCCCTGACACCCACAGGGCTCCGTGGTCCTGTGTCCTCAAGGGGATTCTCACATGATGCTGCAGCAGTATAGGGCCTCTGCTGCTCTTCTAATTCATTCAGAATAATCAGGGCCAGTGTTTATTGAGGGTTTCCTGTGTGCATCACCGGGCCCTGTGATGTAAGTACCAATATATCTCTGCATTTTAGCCGTGATGTCCAAGAGAAACGTCCTCTGTCTGCACTTTTCGATGCCATGGATGCCATGTGGCTACTGAGCACTCGAATTGTACGTGGAGTGACCCAGTAACTGAATGTTTAATTTAATTTAATTTTTATTTAAATAGACACATGTGGCTGGTGGCTACCGCATGAGACAGCATAGATTTAGTGGGAGCAAACGCCGTGCTCGATAATCACATGGTCAGAAAAGGGCATAGCCAGGATTCAAACCTGGGGTGTCTGTCTCCGGGGTGCATGTGCTTCTCTGCGATGCTGTCCTTTGAGGCTTTCTCATCAAGGGCAAAGAAAGCTAAGGCAAAGAAATGGAGTGTCGGCCGGGCGTGATGGCTCACGCCTGTAATCCTAGCACTCTGGGAGGCCGAGGCGGGCAGATTGTTTGAGCTCAGGAGTTCGAGACCAGCCTGAGCAAGAGCGAGATCCCGTCTCTACCAAAAAAAATAGAAAGAAATTAATTGAACACCTAAAAATATATAGAAAAAATTAGCCGGGCATGGTGGCGCATGTCTGTAGTCCCAGCTACTCAGGAGACTGAGGCAGAAGGATCGCTTGAGCCCAGGAGTGTGAGGTTGCTGTGAGCTAGGCTGACGCCATGCACTCACTCTAGCCCAGGCAAGAGTGAGACTCTGTCTCAAGAAAAAAAAAAAAAGAAACGGAGTGTCATCAGCAAGTCTACGAAGTGATCGTGCCTAGCTCGAAGTCTGTGAGGATTCGAGGAAGCCTTGTGGGGACAAAGAGGAGTCAGACTCACCCTCTGCTCTCAAGTGGCCACCAATTCCATCGAAAGAAAAACAGAAATTCTACTTGGGATAAGAGTGTTCAGATTTGAAACCGAATGAGGAAGGTATCGCTGGGATACCCCACAGCAACCCCCAAAACTCAGCCATACCTAGCCACGGCTCCATGCCCTCCGGCCTGCCCGCTCTTCCTGCATTTGCTTCTCCCATGGTCCTCACTGGGGATGACAGCCACCACCATCATTGCAGATTCTCAAGAAGGAACCCTGGAGACTCCCTCAGCTTCTCTTTTCCCTTTCTCCCTTCTCTCACCTTCTAACTTTTGATGACATGCTGATCGCTCTTCCTAAATGCACCTTTAACAACCCCTCCTCCCCATCCTGCTGTCTGAGTTCACGTTGCCCTGCGGGTAGGAGATGGCGATAGCAGGACACACAGGGCCTCCAACAGCCGGGCCTCCTCTGCTGCCTCTTCCCTGCCTCTCACAGCCTCACGGAGTGTGAGGCACCTTCTGATGCCGCTGTGCTTTTACATCTGCTGTTTTCTCTGGAACACCCTTCCTGCCTCACCTGCTTGGACCACCACGCATTCCTCATGTCTCAGCTCAGGTTCTTCCCCAGGAAGCCTTGTCTGAGCAACCTTGCCTGCCTCCCCAGCAGACGGTGACTTCCACCTCCGCAATTCCAAAACCCTGAGCACACCTTTATTGTGCCGCTTACACTACCGATCGGGATTATCGGCATCGCCTCTCCCCTATCCCACAGAGTTCTTTGCGGTCAGAGAAGGTGGCTTTGTCTTTGTGCTCACAGGGCCTGCGGTGTGTGTGACGCGTGGCGGGAGGCAGGAAGGGGGCAGTGTGTCTGCGCCCGCAGGCATCTATCCACACAGCCAGAGCAGCCTCGGCCCCTGCCCTCCCCACCGGCACGCACAGCGCCTTCCTCTGCAGGAGGAGGTGTGCAGGGAGGACCTGGTGCTCTGAGTGAACTCAGCCGGTTTTGAAGAGTCTCCAAAACAGCCTGCGGCAGCCCCAACCAAAACACACTTGGGTCTGTGACCTCCAGGCTCTCCCTTTGTCCCTGGCCATCCCGATCCTGGGCCCCACCAGGCACTTCACGGATGCCAGCGTCAGGCGCTGCACACAGGAAACCTCGGCTTCATCGTAGGGAAGTTACCACGTGGTGCCCAGATCTAGGGACCAGATCACGTCAACATCATCTTACCTCCCCACACACGTCTCTGTTTCTAAAGCGGTGCCTTTGGCACGTTCTCATTTCACCCTCATGACTGTCCCATATGAGGAGGGGAGTCAGGCACCGTTCTCCTCATTTTACAGATGAAGAAGTAGAGGCTCAGAGAAATTAAGGAACTTGCCCAATCCAAACTGCTGGATCTTAGATTCAAATTCAGACATTTTGAGTCTAAGCTCAGTATTCAATTTACTGGGAGGATAATAATGTAAAAAAATTTAATAACTGTACAAAAAAGAATTTTTTTTTACAATTTCAGAAAAGGATTACAGAGGAAGAATATGTTTGAAGGAGGTGCTGGTGAATTTATTTGGGGCTGCATCATGCTCAAGGGTATGATGAGACACTGGGTAGAGCAGGAAGCTTGAAGCGCATGGCAGGGACTATGTTCTACCCCAGTCCACCACATGATCTAGCCACACAAAGTTATGATGCTGTTCACCATCTTGCGTCTTTACCTCTGCGCCCTCGGTAAGGAATTTACAGCCTTCTCTGCATCTCTGACTTCTGATATTCTACTCAGGCTTCCACCACTCATTCAGATGCTGCCTTCTTCATGACTCCTTCCTGGATCTTCCCAGGCAGGCGTGGTCTCCCCTTGCTTTGGGTTCTCACAGCACTTTGTATATACCAGTATTCTAACCTTTGTCTCATTCTCCCTACGGCTACAGCAATTTGTGTGTCTACCCCTCCACGGTGTCTAAGGAAGGGACAACTCTTGTTCCCTTTTGTATCGCCCACAGTATCTAGTACTGTGCCTTGAGCATAAGAGGTGATCAAAAAATATTGGTTGGGTTGAATTTCATTGTTGACTCTGTTGCTAAGGAGGGCTGGTAAAAGAGGGTGAGGTTTAACCCACGTCTTTCCAATGGTCACTACGAAATGCAGTGGACATCACATCTTGGTCCAAATTTTCAAACCTGAGCTCTATGATGATTTAAAATGATATGTACAAAAGATGGGAAAAGGGTCTTATATGTAAGAAGGGATACAAAAGCGTAGCTGGAACCTGGTAGAGTGTGCTAGGAAGGCCAAGGGCCAGAATGAACTGGAGTCTGAAAACATCTCCCCCATTCCCACACCCACACACATTCTCTCCCTTCTCTCTTTCTTAAAAAGCAGTACTTTAAACAAAATGGAAAGGAAGAAAAATAAGGGATTGAGGAAGCTACAGCCTGGGCAGACACATGAGGTTACCAGATGACAGGAGAGCAAATAATTTAACTCCCACTTGGCTTTGTTTCTTTCAAGGACAACAATCATCAAACAAGAAAAATGAGTTAAAAAGGGTTCGAGTTTGAAATGGGTGAGGAGACAGTACACTAGCATCTCATAACTTTAAATAAACCCAAGGCTGTGGAAAACAGCAAATTCCATCTTAGAGTATGGAAAGAACTTAAAGACAGGGTTGTAGAGCCACTGTTAGCTGTTTGTGGACTGATGAGAACAAACATCTTTTAGAGATGGAAATAGGCAAAAAGTCATCCCTATTTTCATGAAGTGGCAAACATCAAATTCTGGAAGCTGTTCATACGCGACACTGCTTTTGACACTGCTTGCTAGCAAAGATTCTAAATTGTGTTACTCAACGAAGAAAGAAGGGATGACCAAGAACCAAAATGGCTTTATTGAAAAACAGTCACATCAATCTAATTTTATTTCCCTTTTAAAAAACAGACACAGAATTCCCTGGTTGATAGATAAGGAAACTTCTGAGGAGTATCTTGACTTCAGCAAGAAATATGACAGAGTGTTCCATATCCTGGATAGGATGAAGAAGAGTGAGTCGGATGGGAGAACAGGTGGTGAAGTTTTAGCGAGATGAGTGATAGTCACCGATCAGTATTGATGAGTAGATTTCAGTCCGGAACAAGGTCTTTCATGTCGAACTAACCAGCTCCGTACTGTTGAGCTTTTTTACCAATGATTTACATGACATTGTAGAAGGTGTGCTTATCATTCCACAGACAGGATGGGATAGTTAATGTTTTTAAAGTGAAAATTAAGATGGAGAAAGAGCTTGCGAGGCAGGAATCACAGGCCGAAAGCAAGGAGATGATGTTGAATAGAGAGAAATATAAATTTATACTGTTAGAGTAAAACACAGACTGTACAAGTGAGGGAGATGGAACTTAAAAGCATTTTATGTGGGGAATAAAAGGGAAGCTGGACTGAAAATTCAATAGGTATCAGCGTTGCGATACACTTGAGAAAGAAAAAGAAAGAAAGAGAGAGAAAGAATGAAAGAAAGGGAAAGAAAAGAAAAGAAATAAAAAAGGAGGGAGGGAGACAGGAAGGAAGGAAGGAAGTGGGGGAGGGGAAGGGTAACTGCGACCTTAGCCATATGACCACAAGGCTGGTGAGCAGATGAAGGGGGCGATGGTTCACCGCACCCTGGAGAAGCATGTGTGCTTCATAAGAGGTGGAGAGCGTGGATTTGGAGTGCCTCTGCGAGGAAGACTAGCATGCTGAAGAAAAGTGTACACCTGTAGAACAGAAGACCTGGGGAGGGGCATGACTGTTGTCTCTAATATTTAAAGAATTATTATGCAGAAGAAAGCTGGTCTTACGCTGTGCTTTCCAGAGAGCAGAAGTAGGACAGAAGGGGGGCGTGACAGAGAGAGAGATTTCCCCTTCAGGTGAGGGAGTTCTCTCAGTGAGAACTGCTCCAGAAGGGAAGAGCCGCCTTCCCCAGGAGTGGTTAGGAAGAGAAGGAAAGCCTCACAGCACGGCAGGTTGAACCAGTTGACCCCCGAGGACCTTTCCAGCTCTAGGACATTATGAGACCATTGCATGAGGAAGATGCTTCTGATTGAGGCAAAGTCTACCCAGAGTCCTTGGAATGCATCGTGGAGGTGGCCATCTCCTTTGCCAGTTTGATAAATCTGGCCCTGCATTCTGGGGAACTGCTCTTGGGAGAGATCATGGTGGCCATGACATGCAGCGTTTGGAAGAGCCCACATTTTCTCTTACGCTTCTTCTCACAGAGATGTCACTGCCTCCCAACATTTCTAGAGGAATGCGGCTCCCATGTCGTCTTCCCCTGGAGCACAAGCAGGACTGGGCAGAGGAGGGAAAGGACAGCAAGGGGGTGGCTGCCATCCTTGGAGTGGTTTCTCCTGAGCTCAGAGGCAGCCGGCTGGGCAGCGTGAGGCTGGCGAGGCCCAGTCCAGGCACAAGCCAAAGAACTGACCAAAAGGGCTAAGGGCTTGATCTACAAGCTGAAAACTTGTCAGGAAGGAGCAACAAGAAGCAGTAACAGTGTATGTTCTGAGGAAGGCCATCCCAACAGCCAAATGGTCTCTGGGGACCGTACACTGACAACCACTGATATAGTACAAATTAAGTATCTGCAAGGGATTCTTGTCTCCAGCCATCTCTGTGCCTTTGCCCACACTGCCCCTCTGTCTCGAATATTCTCCCTCCTTCCATGTTTGTCTTTTGGGGTCTTGCTCATCCTCCAAGGCCCATACCCTTGTGGTACCTTTCTCATCTCCAAATTGAAGACATTTCCCACTGTGGCACTCGTGTGCTCTGCCTCAGCTATGGTGAGCTGTATTTGTGCCTGGTGGGTTTCCTCCTCTAGGCAGCAAGCTGCTTAAGGGTAGAAAAGGGTTCTTTTTGCCCTTTTTATTCTATTATTGGCCTTACATACTAGTGGCAAGATGGCTGCTGGTAGAGCATTAAACTGGTGGCCCTCAGTTCTAGTCCTGGCTTATTCACCAACTCCTCTAGCCTCATCCTCCTGAAGAGTAAGGTGAATACAGTGGCAGATCCCTAAGGTCCATTCAGTCTCACATCTTTATGATTTTGTTCAATAAATGTTGTTTTAAAGCATTTCCCCCTTTATCATTAATGTCAAATATTGTTCATCTTATGGTCTGCTCACGTTTCTGGATCTTTTCCTCTTATTGTCAAACAACTATCCACCGTCTACCCATCTGCCATCCATCCATCCATCCTTATTTCCAACCAACATTTATTGACTATCTGCTTTGTGCTAGGTCACCAAAAAAGACTAAGATGAGTACGTTGCTCTTAAGGAGGGCACAGGTATGGCAGGGGACAGAACATGAAAAACAATGCAAATACAAGGTGACAGTGCCCTACCAGACGTGAGTGTGAAGGGTGCTGGGCCCACAGGAAGGGAGGAATGGGGAGAAGGAAGCTGGGTAAAATACCAAAGCCCCTATCACCCTCATTTCTACCTATGACCCTGAGGCCTGAAACCCTTTCTCTTGGCAAATTCTCCTAATACAGCCCTGGGAAGAAGCGGGGATCTGTGTACAATGGAAGGAGGTGGGAAGAGGGGCTTGGTCTCATGGTCCCCAGAGAGACCGTGGGCAGACCTAGCATAAGCCCCAGACCCCTCCGCAGCTGGGCTGGGGTCTCGAAGGCCCAGAGTCTGCATTTTCAAGCTGCTCGCCTCTCCTCCACCCCCACTGCAGCAGCACACTCGGCAAGTCATTTATTCCTCCATAACATTTGCTCGAAGGAACGTTACCACTGAATTATAGCTGGGACCATTATCTCACAATAACTGTCTGGGAAATGTTAATGTTAATGCATGGATCATGCAGAATGCCACATTAGGGGTTTTATGGTGGACATAACATTTTTATGAACTTTTTCTCTGGTAGCACCAGCCTTTGATGGAAAGAAAAGAAAAAAAGAAAGGAAGAAGGACAGAGCGGGAAGGAGGAAAGGAAAGCCAGCTCAGGAGCAGCGGCTCTGGGAGCCCGAGTGGCTTCCATAGCACCTCAGGCCACATCACTGAGTGCCCTGGGGGCTGGCCTGCCCTGGCAGCGCTCCAAGGGGTTGAATATCTTTAGCGTTAGGTATTTGTGAGTAGGGAGAAACCAGCCAAATTGGCAACTGGAGGGAGACATGTCTACTGGAGCAGACCCATAAAACTTCTCAGCCTTTGCAGCCACCTGCCGCCAGGTGGGCATTCAGTGCCACTGGGGGTGAGGGAGGGGTGGGAAGGGATGTGAGAAGCTTGGTGGGGTGATCACCATACCCCCTAGACGAGAGGAGGGGTGCCTGGCAGAACCGCTTTAGGGGTTCACCTTGGGGAGCGATAGCTAATGGCTTAAGGAGATTTTAATTTCTGCCATTAAAGAAAAAAAAAGGAAAAACATAATCTTGGGAATGGCAGTATTTTACACCTGGCTTTTAAAAAGGACTAATAAAGGCAGTGTTTAGCATTTTATATCCTTGCTCAAAAATAACGATCTTTGGTTCTCATCTCAGACATATTCTAAGTGAGCCTGTGTCTCCTACCTCCAGAATATTCTTTCAGGAGGCTGGATTTATAGCTCTGTTCTCTACCTGCCCTGGGCTCCAATTTAAGTGTCATAACTGCCGCATTTCGGTCGGGTTGCCTCTTCTCTCCCCTCCCTTCCACCTTTGCAGTCGTCCCCGATGCTGTCACTGCAATTTTTCTTCCAGACAGGGTGCTGTTTAGCTCCTGACCCTGCAAGACACCTGACACCTGTTTACAGCCATCCCTCTGAGCACATTAAAATGGGGGCTGGGGTGGGTGGCCAAGCTGCTGAGCAGCCCCCTCTTCTGCTATGCCGAATCTCTGCCCAGGGGAGGCCCTAAGAATCGGCCCCATCTAGACCATGAGTGCCTCTTACCTGGGGCAGGTAGGGTGGGGGGCTAGAGGGCGTATGTGTGGTCTCTGAAGCACAAAGTGGCGCAGACTGGGCAGGAGGCTGGCTCTTTTGAGAACTCAGTTGTCGGCTTGCTGAGCGACCTCCAAGCAAATTAGCTTGGCTAGGTAAAAAGGACCCTTGCTCCAGGTTCCAGTTCCGGAATAGTTAGCCTGGTGGCGTGACGTTACACAGGTCACTAGCCCTCCAGAGCTCGTGACTCCACTGTCAAAGGCTAAGAGCAGAGCAGCAATCTCTAAGAGCTCTTTCTGCTGTGGGAGTCTCTGACTCTTTTGCCCATCCAGACCATCTGGAGCTGAACACTGGAGCTGGTCAGGTGGCTGTCCTGTCCATCTTTGAGGCAAGGTGCATGCTATGGCCTTGGGCCAGATGGGTTCAAATCCAGACTCCGCCATTGACTAGCTCAGAGAACTTGAGCATGCTTTTTGGAAACCATTTTGATTTCCATTTCCTCGCATATAAAAAGGAAATCGCAATACTACCTTGTAGGTTGACTTCATGAGGCTAACGTGCCTTCTAACACACTCGGCAGTTTACCTGTGTATTACGATTACTGTCTGATGTTCCACATGGCAGGGATCTCGGTTCGTTTTCTTCTTAGACGGATCTCTAATGCCCAGGACGGTACTTGGCACATAGCAGGCCCTCAGTTAATATATAGCAAAATGAACGATCGTCCAAGAGTTCAGTACCCTCACCTCACCCTGCACAGACCCCTGGGTATTTGCCATGAAGCTCTCTGGAGAAGGACATTGCAAAGGCTTACGGGAATTTTCAAGCCTTTTGATAGAAAAGGCTGCTTTAGGCGACATTTCATGTATTCACGACCTGAGGTGCAGAGGAATTTGCACCAGCTCCCCTTTCTGTCCCCCTCCAGGACAAAAAGCAGGTGCACCTGGACCAGACAGCAGGCTGAGGCCCCTCCCATTTCCAGACGCCCCCTCCCGTGCCTCCCAGGCTGCTCCCCGCCTTCTCGGGCTGCCACACACTGGCTCCTGGGGACCCCCTCTGCCATATGTTCCATCCAGCTCTAAACTGCATGCTAATTGTTCTGAATGAACAGCTCCAGCTGGAAAAGCAGGCAGGCCGTTTATAGACCTTAAGATAACACCCAGCTTCCCGTAAGTGAGGGGGTTTCCAGGGAAGGAGAATGGAAAGTCTTTTCGGGGCCAGAACTGGGCGAGACGGGCCCCCAGGGCTGAGGCTGCAGTCTAGGGCATCGTCTCTTCTTGGTCTCTACCCAAGTGGACCCATTTCCAAGCAGCCCCTCTGGAGCAGCCTTCTCTGTGGCGGCCCAGAGGTGTTTCCTGGACTCATCAAGCAAGCTCCCTGCAGATGTGGAGAGTCCCCCTTCAGCCAGGTCCTTTGCCACTTCTAGAATCTAGCAACATCCCTACATCTTGAATCAGCCTTTGGCTTTGGCCCAGATGAAGCCCCAGGGACTGTCGTCCAGCCCAGGTGGGTCACTCACCTACCTGGGGAAGCAGGGGAAGGGAGTGTCCATGAGGGAGGGAGAGGGTTCCGCAGCGGACGAGAAAACACACGCATCCCTCCATTTGCTTAGTCTGCACAGGACTGCCCGGCAGCCTGTCTCTCCCTTTAGACAACACGTCCTTCAGTGGGGCTGGGGGGTCTTTTTCTGTGTCATCTTCCCAGGGCCTGCCCCTCCATGTGAGCCCAATTGTTTCCCTAGTTCTGTGATGCTGAGGCAGCTCTGTCCTCCATTTCTGTCCGCGTTTCCCAAACGCAGAAGGAGAAATGTTGAAGTGGCGGTTTTCTGATGAAGGAGGAGGCAGGTAAGCGTGATGGAGTCATAGGGTGGGTAACATTGAGGCCGGACCCCCTGATTCCCAGGGCAAGAGGCCCGAGCAGGCTGCGGACAGAGAGGGCCCCACCCGGCACCCTGCACCATTTCCTGGGGTGGGGCCTGCCTGAGGACATGGGAGAGTTGGGGGGGCGGGGCTGTGACCAGAATGTTCTGGGCCTAGTGCTGTGTGACTCCAGGCAGGACACTCATCCCGCACCCCCATCAGCGCATCTGTAAAAGGGAGGGCGGTGCAACACCGCCCCGCTTCCCTCGGGGTGGGAGGAGGGGTGTAAGAAAAATACACGAGAGGCTGCGAAAGCTGAATACCAAAATTCAGAAGTACAGGGTGTAGGTTATGTGGATACTGGGGCTTCACCACTCTTAACCAGCTGGGGTTTAGGTTCTGGAAGATGCTGACACACAGCCGTCTGCGGGACAGGGATTTTCCCGCCTGGCTCTCAGCGCCCAGCACGTGAGCAGCGGCAGAGCCGCTAGTGGAGTCAGGCTGCCCCGCCGCCCTTCTAGAGGGCTGGGCTGGCTGAGGCCTGAGCCCTTAGCAAGTGGATTTTCTTCAAATCTACCTCTCTGAGGGATGGGGGGAGAGTTTCGGCCTAGCAAAAGGAAGAACAGGGTAACCGGGAACGGGCCTCCATGTGGAGTGGTGAGCTGGGGGTTCAGGTTGGAGCTGCACAGCCAGACTGTGTGGAAGATTCTGCTACCTCCGAGGTTTCTCATGACAGGGATATTCTCTGATTTTTCTCTGACTTCTGAGGCCCCACTGGGAAGAGAGAGATGGGAAGCGCATGGACAAGGGAATATGGAGCCTCCCTTTGAGGGAGGTCCAGACAGAAGAGGAAAAATTGGGGGCTCTTGGCCGCCTGCCCACCAGGGTCTGGGGCTGGCAGGAGGGTCTGCCCTGTGCTCCCTGTCAGGCACCGGCGTGTACCTGAGAGTGATGGCTCCTGGCAACAGAGGGAGCTGGAAACAGCCTTGTTTTAAACATGCCCTGATCCTCTGGAAGGCGACCCAGTCCTCCTGGCCCCATGGGAATAGGCGAGAGCTCCCCAACAGCCAGAGGCTGGCTTCCCCTAGAGGCCTGCGAGCCCCGCTGCGGGCAGGGCAGCGTATGGGCCAGCCTGCTGAAGGTGGCGGGGCTGAGGGCAGGAGAGCCTTACAGCTGGGGATCCACAT
Organism: Avahi laniger; assembly: GCA_963575035.1. Taxonomy (NCBI): domain Eukaryota; kingdom Metazoa; phylum Chordata; class Mammalia; order Primates; family Indriidae; genus Avahi; species Avahi laniger. Next base: position 75,398 of record CAUYSK010032784.1, on the reverse strand, counting down.
CCCAGCAGCACTGGAGGAGGGCGCAGACAGCGGATCTCGGATCAGACACGTCCTCGGTTCCTCGGTGGATTGCCAAGGGCTCAGCTCAGGGCCAGAGAGGTGGCTCAGATCTTCTCTGCCTCTCCAGGCCCAACGTCAAGGTCTGGGCCGAAGGTGGTCGTTCAGTATATGCCACCCACACTGTCCTCTTCACCGCAATGCCTGTGCTCCCCTCCTCGGCCAGTGGAAAGTGTGCACGTCGCCTTCCCTGTGAGGCCTCCCTGGACATCCCCAGGCAGCAGAGCACCCCAACCCACCCTGGCTCTGGGTTTTCCAGGTGTCCAGGGAGCTGTGTCTGAGACGCCATGGCTGCTCTTAGCTCCCAGGCAGACAAGCGCCGGCCCTGAGCTCCCTGCGGCCATGAGCTCACTAATGCACACGGGATCTCCCGCAGGAACAAGCACTGAACTTTGCCCACAGTGGGTGCCTAGTAAATGGTGTCCCAAATGATTTGGTCAGAGCAAATGTGTAATCGCACGCTTTTCCTGGCTTAAATTACATCTGTGAAATCGACACCCAGAAAGGGGGAATAGAAAGATGGCTTTGCCTCCCGAAGGTTGCCCTGGGAAAACACTTTTGTCTCCCTCCCCCCGGCCTTGCACACCCTGCCTCATGCCCAAGCCTGGTCCACCAAACCCAAACTGTTTTTATCAACAATGAAACAATAGAAGATCTTTTGACATTTCCAGGGCTATTTGGAAGAAGGAAAGATAATATATAATAAATTCATATACTTCTGTGTGTTTCTTGGCTCTGGCAGCTAAAATTTCCATCTCTTTATGCAGGAGTCCTGCGGAGCTGAAATCCTTGATAATGCCAAACAATTCAACACTTTATTCTCTCTTTACTCTGTCTGCACCACAGAAAAATATCGACTTGCTGCTGCCAGCTGTGGGAAGTGAAATCAGATGCCACATTCTTTCCTGCATGCAGAAGTCCGTCCTGCTCGGGAGGCCCTGTCTCTACCCAAGGGTCGGTGAGGCTGAGACTTTAGGACACTACGTCTAGTCTAACCAAGGGGTCTGGCAGCCCTACCTGCTCCCAGGGCATATGGGCTGAAGGGTCTTGCACACTTGAGGGGTCCGAGGTGGACAGAAACACATTCCCTCTGCCCTTCTGCCTCCATTGCTCATGGTCCTTTCCCAGACAATTCCAGCAGTGGATTGGCAGCATCTGATCTGAGCTCCGAATAATGCTCCCTGAGCCAGAGTCCTGGAGGCTGGCCAGCTGACGCCTCCAAGCTCAGATTCTCAACTTGTGCAGCACATTTTGGCCTGGGGCTAAAATAAGCATCTATTACCAGCACCTTCATTTCCTGGGGGAGGGGACTGGGGATGGAGCCCAAGACTTGCCCAGGGCTACAGGCTGCAATCTTGCTAGAGCTTGAAACCTCTTCTCCTGACCTCTGGGTCAGAAATTTATTCATTTGTCAATCCCTCCTTTGAGTCATTTAGAAATATTAAATGCTTGCAATGTGCTAGGTACTGTGTTCAGGCCCCACGTAGCTTTCCCTGAGTCCAGGAACTTAGCTGTCAGGTGTCCCCATACAGCCAAAATGCAGGGCTCTGACTGTTAGGATCTGGGTAGGTTCTATTAGGACAAACGACATCTGGCTTCACAAGCAGGCATTTTCAAGTGCCCCCACCTCCCTTGTACACATGTCTCTCTCTTTCATGCATGTACACACACACACACACACACACACACTCTCACTCACTCACCTGCACTCCAGCCACCACCCCGAAGCACACTGAATACCTGGAGGCTCTATTATGTTGATATATCATTTTCCCCTTTTCAAATAACTGTGGTTAAGAGTCTGGGTGTGGGCGTCTAAATGCCAGGGTTTTAATCTTCATTCTACTACTTGCCAACTGGAAGACTGTGGCAAGTTGTTTAACCTCTCTGTGCCTCAATGGCCTCATCTGTAAAATGGGGATAAGAATAATAAGACCCCTAGATAGGATCAAATGGGGCAGTGCATGTAACGTGTTTAGCTCAGTGCCAAGCACATAATATTCAAAAACTGCTAGCTGCTATTGCTATTATGATTGCCATTATTATTAGTCTGGTAGGGAGTGGTCAAAAGAGGGATAAAGGGGAGTGGGAAAAGAGAAGTCTCCAGTCTTGGCTTGGCCACTGGCTCTTTCCAAAGCAGACTCTCCAAAGATGTCATTCCAAAATCAGGGTGTGAGCCACTCATGTGGGTCCCTTCCCGTCCCCTCTGCCACCCCTCACACTACCGCACAGGAGACCTGACAGCTACAGAGCACAGGGTCAGCTCTCTTCCTCTCCCTGCCCTGGACTCTCTCCAGAGGCCCGTGACCCCAGCCCTGGACAGTCAGCCCAGGGATAACCAAGTGTTGGTCATTTGTAGGGGGGAGTGATCTGTCTGCCAGGCCCAAGGCCCACCTTATATCACGCACAGCACTGCCGTGAGGGGCTGGCAGGCAAGGTGTCTCAGAAACAAATGGAGAGACGAGAAGAGACTGAGCTGGTTTTGGTCTTTCCGGGTTTGCTCCGCAGCTTGCAGGGAGCCCCGTGGTCACTTCTGGCCCAGAAGCCAGGCTCAGGAAGGCAGAGCATCCCAGGTGGGAGGATAAGAGGAGATGCAACCCCCTTCCCAACTCCAAGGCTCCTCACTCGCCCCCTCTCCAGGTGGGGCAATAAGGAGGACCTCAGGACAGTAACTTCAGGCTTCTCCCAGTGCCGTTTGTGAAACATTTACACATCCCTTGATTTCTCCCAACGGTCTTTGAGATCAACATGGCAGATATAATTGATATAATCGATCCCTGGTCGAACACACCTTCCCTCCACTGCCCTGCCCTTCGCCCTGGCCTTGATCAGCTCTCCTTTCTCCATGGGCATAGCTGGTGGGCTTGTCTAACCGGCTCGCTCATCTGGTGCCCAGGGAGGGGGAGGCAGCCGGAGTTACACACTCGGACAGTGTCTTGGCCTCTAACACGATAACCAATGGTCAGGTGAGAACTAAGAAAGGGACCAACAGGGCATGAGGAGACACTGGAAATAAATCAAAGGTCAGGAATCAAAATCTGAGACCACAGTTTGGCCTCTTCTGACAGCCCTGCAGCTTGGGCTGCATTCGTCCATTCATTCATTCATTCCAAGTATTTATCCCGTACCTGACACTGCTAAGGTCTGGGCTTTCAGCTGCTCAGAGCTTGGGGCCCTGCGCACAGCCCAGGCCAAGTGCCCCCAGGGGGCTGAGGGAACAGGGACGGGGGCAGAGGTTCTGCTTTACGCACCCTAGAGTCAGGGCCGACCCTCCAGCTGCTGTTTCAGAGCCCAAGCCAGTTTCAGAAAGAGCCCTCCACTCGGTGGCCAGGCCGAGGGATGAGGCAGCCCAGGTGTGCAAGGAGGGAGGAGGTGATGCTCCTACAACCCTGTGACCAATGTGCTGCTGCCAAGGTGCCCCATGTGGGCCCACGTTCAGACTCATACACGAGATGGCCCATACGGTGTGTCACTCAGCAGGACGCTTTGCTTTTCCAGGTCTCCGGACACCCAGCTGTAAGAGTAGCCTGTGCGGAGCCCTTCATCTGCCCCCGCCTACACCTCCACAGCCCCAGGGCTACTAACAGCCTCTGCCTGCTTCCTTAATGCCACCTCCCGAGGGACACTGACTTCCCCTCACTTCAGCTTATTCAGCCAGGCCTGCTCGACCGACTTTTCCCAGGTGCCCTCGCTGTGCGTGGGTCTTCCCAAGCCCTAAAAGCCCCCTTCTCCCCTCAAGCACAGGCTCAAGTCCAACGGTCATATGTTGAGTGTCTACTATGTGACAGGTCCCATGATGTCACCAGCGAAGGTGATCAGGACTGTTTGTCCTTAGAAGGGTTACAATTTGCAGGGAGTTATGGAAATGTGACAATGAGCTAATCTATGGGGAGGGTAATATGGGACTCAAAGTATGGGGAGGGGATGACCCTGAGCTGAGCTTCAAAGAATAAAAATGGGGTGAGGGAGGGGAGCATGCTCCAAGAAAGGAAATAGCATTTGCAGGGGCAGGAAGTGGTACAGTGCGTGCAGGACATATGTCTGTGTTTATGAGGAAGGGGTGGCCGCAGATAAGGCTAGTGAGGCAGGCAGAGGGCCCATGCACCAAGCTCGAGAGTTCAGTCTTTGTCCTTCCAGAAACAGCCAATTTTCTTAAATGCATTAATTCGCAGAGTCACCTCAAACATCACCACCTCCAGGGTGCCGTCTCTGACTTCTCCAGAATGAAGCACTTTCCTTCCTTCTCTTCCTGACTGATGAGTTCTTCCATCTATAATAGCACTTGCTACATGCTCTAAGCTTTTGCTTCAATGGCTGTTGACACCGCTAGACTGGAGATCAAGAATTGTTTGCTATTCAATTTTAGATCCTCAGAAACAAGCAGAGGGCCTGACATACTCGGGTGCTTAATAAATATTTTATGGATGAATGTATGAGAGCAAATTGAAGTCAAATGATCTACTCACTCCTTGCTATCTGCTTCCATTCTGAACCCTCGGTTTAAATAAATAAATATAGATCATATCTCTATGAATCTGTTTCCTCATCTATATAATGGGAAGAATAATATTCTAAGGATTGGTATGAGGAGTAAATGATATAATGTAAGTGCAAATGCTTACGACACAACTTGGCACGTAGTAAACACCTGGAAATGTTAGTGTCATTTCTCTTTCATTCAACTCCTATTTATTAATCACCTACTTTGTGCCAGGCACTGTTCTAGGCAATGGGTTCAATGCAGTGAACAAAACGAACTCCCCCTCTTCACAGGACATACTTCTAATTGGGAAGGATAGAGAGTAAATAAACAAGTAAATTCATAATGTGCCAGATGGAGACAAGAGCCGCCGAGAAAAACAAGCCTAAATAAAATGAATCGAGAACACGAGAGTCGGGAGGGGAGGAGCTTGCTCTTTTATGTCAAGCAGTTAGGTGACCACATTGGTTAGGTGACAGTGGACCAGATACTTGAGGGGATCTAAGTGGGCACCTGGGGGTCACGTGTTGGGGGCACAGCAGGGAGGCCAGCGTGGCTGGAGCAGGGACAGCCAGAGATGTGGCTGAACCAGCAGAGATCCGGATCATGGAGGGCCAGCGGACCACAGGGAAGACTTTGAATAGGCACTCTGAATGAAAGAGGAAGCCGCTGGAGGCTTTTGAGCAGAGGAAGGACATGATCTAATTTTCGTTCTCAGTGGAGACCCTGGCTGCTGGGTTGAGCGCAGACTGAAAAGGGAACGGTGGGAGCGGGGTGAGAGGTTAGGAAGCTGCTGCAATAATCCAGGCCGGGGACAGTGGGGACTTGGGCCAGGGAGGGAACAGAGGGGGCCGGGGGAGTCAGGTCCAGTGAGGTTTCTGAAGACATGGGTGGGAAATGTGAGAGAAAGGAGGGATTGGGATGACCTGAGCAACTGGAAGCCTAGATTTGCCCTTTCCTGAGACAGAAAGGCTGCCTTCCCCGTGCCAGGTGGTGTGGGGTGGAGAGAGCAGAAGAACATTCTCGAAGAGCTTTGAAACATCTTGGGCAGGGGCAGACTACACGTGGTACCTAACGAGAGAAGACAGAAGATAGCCATCCTAAAAGAATAAGTGAGCAGAAGCCAAATGCCAAATGGTGCAGACAGGAAAGGTAACGGTGGCCAGGAGGGGACGCTCCACGTGGGCTCAGGCAGGAACGGCCCTCTTTGAAGGCCACCTTCTTGCCAAATCCGGTGGCCTTGTCTCAGACCTCATTGTCCTTTACCCACGGTCACAACTGACGTGAGGGTCTCCCCTGTTCTGCGTGACACCCCCAGCTACCTTGCCGCGGCCCCTCTCCCACTGCAACCCCCAGCGCACCGTGTCCTCGTCCTCGCACACACGCTGAAAGCTCGATTCTCAAGTCCGTTCTTTGGAGCTGACCTCTCTCTCCCAAGGACTTTCATCTCAACTGGACATTTCCTCTGGACCTCCAGCTGCCACCTCATGTTCAAGTTGTGCTAGAACCTTCCCCTTCCTTCAGTTTTTCATCCTACCTTGCTCATTTCTGTCAGGGGCATCATGGTGGTCCCAACACTCAGGTTCCAAGCCCCGGATTCATCTTTGGCTTGTTCCTCTAGTGAGTGAATGCTGTGGTCTGCAGCCCCGCCTCTAGCTTTGCTGTCCGTCAGTCCTCCTGGAGGCCACGCCAGACCGATCCCATGAGAGCACGACCTTTACTATTTCACTGTGCAAAAACTCCAAGTGGCTCTCACGCCCGACAAGGCAGAGTTCCAGTTCTTTAGCCTGCTGGTTACTTCTCCCCGTAATCGTATCTCACCCTTCACTCTTAGGGGACCCCAGTACTCAAGCCCTAGGCAGGTGGTGGAGGGCACTAGCAAATTGTTGGGCATCTAGTATGTGCCGTTTGTTATCTCATGTTATCTCATGTAATACCCATAACAGCCTTGCCTGGTCGTTTTGCGCATGAACAAGTGGATCTCAGCAAGAGTGACCGACTGGAAGTGACAGAACTGTGAACAGCAGGCCTGGGATCGGTGCTCAGGCCTTTCTTACTTTCCAGCCCACACTTTTTCCCTCTCACCACACTGCGTCCAACGCACACATTAGCGTTCCCACTGTGGAGAGCTGGCTCGTGTCTTCCTCCTCGCTGGCAACGCCCTGCCACAGCGCCTCTCCTGCCCGCCCTGTGTCCTCTGCGGCCCGGCTCACACGGCTCCTTCTGCACCGGCCTGACTTCTCCCAGCTTCTCTACTCAGCACCGACTTCTCCCTTCTTTTCATACATAAGTCAGTTTTTTTTTTTTTTTTTAAGGCTGGTCAAGTCAGTTCTCTCCTGTACCTCTTCTGGCCACTGGCTGTAGAATGTCTTCCTGGCTCTGGTTAATGCCTTTCAGTCTTGCTCTTGTGGACTGTAAGCTCCACAAGATCAGGCTTCCGGGTATCCCACAGCTCACTGTCAGGCCCAAAGGAGACAGCCTGTAAATACTTGTGCAAATGAAGACACAATAGAAACTAGTTCCTTAGCAGAAATATTGAAAACAACTTCGAACAGGAATCATTTGTGTTTCTGTTTGATGTGTTAATTTCCTCTAGTTAACATGGAAATAATTGCCTGAAATTACAAGTTAAGTAGAATAGTGATGTTAGGAAGTTTTGTTATTTAAGCAAAATATTATTATAACATTAGTGGTCGTGAACTACAGAGTTCAGTTGGGGAGACGACTTCCTTCCTAACGCAGTTTTCCATTGCTCAAAGTGTTCTGAAACATTCTGATTTTTTTTCCTCTTTCAATCAATGGTGGGGGAAATGAGATTAAAGGTAATATCCACAGCCATTCTGAAGACATTTGAGTAAGAGGTAAGAGGGAGATGGGAGATGTTGTATTTCCCCAGGGATGAAGTGTGTGTGTGTGTGTGTGTGTGAATTACTCAAACAAAAAGGAACTTCATGTGCGACTGATCATCAAGGAGGACTGATTCTTCCCAGAGGTTAAAGAGACAAGATTTGCAAAGATAAACAGGGATGTCTTCTGGACAGGCCTGAGCAATAACAACACAGGTGCCCAGAGAGTAAGAGGGCAAAGCTGCCAGGTGCAAGACCTGGATGCTTGTCCAGGAGGCCAAAGAACAAGGAAACAGACTGTTGAAAAAGGAAGAGCTCTTCCCGAGAAAGAAATTCAAGTAACACCTAACATTTGGGTGAGCTCCCCAGGGACAGAAGAGCCTCTCTCTACTTCTCCAGCCTCTTTTTGAAAAACACCAGACCAAGAGAAATCAGAGGGAAGAGAGCTAAACTTCACTCACTGGCCCCATTAGGCATCCACCTGCCCACTGCAACACACGGAGGTGGCCTAAAAAAAAATTCGTTTTTGTGATTAGGCAATTAAAAGCATATGGTAAGGAATTTAAACAGTACAAATTATAAACATATGTGTGTGTATGTATATATGTATGTATTCCTCCCACTTGTGACCCTGAAGCACCCCTTTTCCCCACCCCACCCTCAGAGGCAATTACTGTTATAATTTTCGTGTCCACCTCCCAGGAAGACTGTATGCATATACAAACATGTATGCTTTCGACATAGATGGCAGCATACTCTGCAACACTGCTCTGCATCTTGTTTTTCCCCTTTGGTCTTGGTCTGTAAATAAACTTAGGTGGTCCAGTGGGACTGCACAGCCCCCCAAAGATAAACCAAGCCCAATAACATCCACAGTCTCCCACTTTGTGGGTTCTGGTTCTCCAGGACCCCGACTTCCACACTGCACAAGCACATCAAGAGTCGATAAGTGTCCCCAATGTTGAACGAGTGTCTTTCCTCTCTTCAAGGCAAGCACTTCTCAGGTATCAGGTAGTGCAGCCTCAGTCTGATGAAAGCCCCAGCCTGCTCTCTAGGCCTGCAGCGTTCTGGCAGAGAGCAACGGGAGGAGAGAAAGGAAGGGGTGGCTGCCACCAGGCTCATGAATGAAAGCTGCCTTCCCACGCATGGCTAGACCTGCTAAGTTCCATCAGTCCTGAATGGAGCGCCCACTATGTGCCCAGCCTTGTAGTGGGAGCTGAGGATTCACAAATGAATCTTGCCTTTAAAGGACGCAGAGGCAGAATCAACATTACTTCCAGAAAGAGTTCCTTGAACCTGGACCAGATCCAGTCAGCCCCCTCACCCCCACTCCACCCCTGAGCACCGCACCAGAGGGAACCCAGCGGGGGCTGCCACTCATTCATCTCCTGCTGCTGCCACCGCCACCTCCCAGAGACCGTCATTAAAGCTTTGTCCCTGACTCTCTGATTTACATGTACAAATAATCGCTGTCAGGGGCACGAGCCCCAGAGAGCAATAATAGATTCTGGTGGTAGCAGATGCAGATGCAGGAAATAAAAACAAAAATGAAACACACCAGCCTGGCAAAACTCAGTGCTGAGAGAAGTCCTGAGGGGGGGAGGACTGCTGGAGAGGCGGCCGGAGAGGGGCTACCAGATAAAGTATTGATTGGTTGGTCTTCTGCAAAAGCTAGCCTAGGATTTATTTTTAATTGTGGCAACACGTTTATAACATAAAAGCTGCCTTTTCAACCGTTTTTAAGTATACCATTCTGTGGCATAATTGCATTCACATTGTTGTGTAGCCATCACCACTGTCTGTTCTCAAAACTGTTCCATCACCCCAAACAGCAACTATGCACCCTTAAAAGCAGTAACTCCCCATCCTCACCTCTCCCCAGCCTTTAGTAACCCCAGTCTACTTCCCGTCTCTATGAGTTTGTGTATTCTAGGTATTTCGTATAAGTGAAATCATACATTTGTCCTTTTTTTGGTCTGGCTCCTTTCATTTACCATATGTTTTTAAGGTCCATCCCTGTTGCAGTATGGATCAAAACTTCATTCCTTTTCATGGCTGAATAATATTCCATTGTGTGGATATGCCACCTCTTCTTTACCTCTGCATCAGTTGGTGAACGCTTGGGTTGTTTCTACCTTTCGACTACTGTGAATAATGTTGCTATGAATATGAGTGTGCAATTATCTGTTCGAGTTCCTATTTTTGATTCTTTTGGCTTTATATGTAGGAATGAAATTGCTGGCTCCAATGGTAATTCTATGTTTAGTTTTTTGAGGAACGATCAAACTGTTTTGCGTGGTGACCAATATTGAAGAGGATGACTGGTCTGTGCTCTAGGAGACAGAACTCTGTGCACGCAGGTCCTGGGAGATCACGCAGCACCCTCAGGCCCACCTGACCGGCCTGCGGTGGGCAGAAAGAGAAAGAGCCCAAAGCTGAGGGGCATCAGAGTGCAGTCTCACCCACCTGGCCCTCTCAGCCTCTCCCCAAGGTACCCAGCCAGCTCCTGGGAGTGGCCCACTGTAAACCCGCAACGTGATGGGGAGTGAATCTTAGGGTGCACCTGCTGGCCTCTGATTTTACATGCAAGGAAAGTGAGGCCCAGAGAGCTGATGACGATTGATCTAAGTCTCCTGACCCCATCCCCGTTCTTTCTGCGGCACCATCCTGCCAGAGCCGGGTCTGGGCAAATTGGGGCAGCTCGAGGCGAAAGGTGGGTAGAGATGCTCTTGGTGCCCTACTGCCCGTCACCACGACAGGGTATGAGGGCTTAGTCCTGCCTCTGTCTTGGCCAGAAACACCTTTCTCCCGTCAGCTTCTCCCAGTGAACTCCCACTCGCCCTCCTAGGCTCAGCTCAGGTGTCAGATCCTCACCCCCCGCCCTGCCCCGGCCTCCTCAGTGGAGTTGGGGACCCTCCTCTGGCTCCCGCAGTGGCTCAGAAATCCCCTCTCAAGGCCGTTACCACATGCGCCTTGTGGTTTTCAGGTTACTGAGCCGTTTCCCCACCACATCATGCACGTCTTGAGGGCAGAGAATGAGCATTTTATCTCTGTATCCCCAGCACTGGGACAGGCCAGGTACCTAGTGTTTGTTGAATGAATGCATTAATATTATGAGAATAAAGACTGAATGAACTGCACGCTATTTATTACTATGCTATTCAATGCTCGCTTATGGATGGACCAAATGAGCAAGTGAATGGACGCACGGTATCCCAGGGACTGAGATGAGCCTGTGGAGTAGCCTGTCAGCTCATGTCCAAGCCCTCAAGCACACACTCACTTATTCATTCATTTATCACAGTCACTGCTCTTTGTCAGTCTCTGTTAGGTGCTGGAGTTCAGATGCAAATGAGACTCAGCCTCTGTCTTCAGGAGGCCCGCAGAAGAGAGGAGACAGAAGTAAACCAGAGTGAGTTTCGGGCTACTGCATTTCCCCCAAAGCTCACGGGGACTTGCATCACATCGGAAACCTGATCGGGGCCCTCTCAGCTCCACCCATTGCTGGGCACAGCTGGCTGTGGGGTCAGTGGCCGACTGGCATGCTGCAGCACCCGTCCGCCGCTCTGAGGATGCAGGGGCTGGAGAACTGACGACCAGGAGGACTTTGGGAGCTTCCAGAGCCCAGCCCAGCTCACATCAGAGACCTCATCCCCCTCGGGGATTCATTCACTCTGCGCAGCTGGTTAATTTTTCATCAAGAGGTGGGGGTGGGGGTGGGAGACAGCTCTGATCCTCCGCTCTTTCATGCTGGGGGTGGGGGAGAAATACAACATCCTATCCATTTTATTTTTTAAGATGAAATAGGAACAGATTGTGGCTGCCGCGCAAGACCCAGCCCTCACAGGGCCAGTGTGCTGCTGTGGGCTGATGAACGGTTACTGGGCAAAGGATAAAGCATCCAGACAGCACGGGCCTCCGGTGAAGGTGCTCACACATTTAATGAGTACCGGGTGACATGCTTGTGTTGAGCAGCGATTTTTTTAGAAAAGTGATTTAATGTTTAGTCTTCTGTCCCATGTTCATCTCCTCTTCCATTAGGACCTGGCCAGGCTGACTCCCTGCTCCGGCCTGGGTAGCACTTGTTTTGTTCCTTTATGACAAGTCCCTTCCTCCATGGAGATTCCAACTGCAGCACAGGGGCAACTGTTTCTGCTCAAATCTGACCCAGAACCTGAAGGCTCAGGGCTGAGAACGAAGTCTCAGTTTGCTCATCCAGAAAATGGGAAAAGGAAGAATATGAAAACGACCTTAGACATATATAAGACTAGAGGTAGCCAAGTGCTTTTGCATCCACGATCTCACCTGACCCTCATTCAAAGCATTTACTGAATGCCTTCTGGGTGCCCCAAACTCAAAGCGACTCCAGCAGGTATGTGGTGCAGACGCTGTTGTTCTCATTTCAGAGAAAAGGAAACTGAAGGACCAAGTTGTATTATCTGCCCGGGTCGCAGGGTGGGTGATTCGGGGTGGGAAGAGAGCAGATGCCTAGCACAGCATAGGCAGCAAGTCGGCCGGGAGGGATGCTCATTACCTTTCCCCATTTCCGGGGTCATTTGGCTGTGGGGGTCTCCCAGCTGGGAGCTAAGAGATTTCCCCTGGCCAACATGGCCCCCGTCTGCTGCGGGTTCAGCTTGAAGAGCTGAGGGTTTCCTGATTCTACATCCACTCTCCTGAGATCTCTACACCCTGGGCAGCCGGGAGACATTGTTTCAGGTCAACCAAAAGGTAAAGGGCACCCACTATGTGTCTTATGCTGTGCTATGTTACTGTATGTTATGTGCAAGACACATAAGACCTGGTCCCCTTCCTCAAGAAGACAATTTTATCGTTGAGACAAAACCTACGCCAATGAATCTGATAGAGAGTGTGTTAAACAACGAACATCAGTGCTTCTCTATCTGTAAGATGCTGATGAATCACCCGGGGATCTTACCAAAATGCAGATTGAGATTCAGCGGGTCTGGGTTGAGTGAAGACATGCCAAGGCATTTCTCAATCTCCCAGACGACGCTGGTGCTGCTGGTCTGCAGACCACACTTTGAGTAGCAAGGTTATGGATGATCCATATCGTCAGAAGAGCTGGGGTGGTCAGGCAACACTTCCTAGGGGAAGTGTGTTTATGCAGGGTTCCAAGGAGGAGAGGGACACAAACTGGCAGGTAAAATAGGCAAGACAGAAATAAAAAGGCAACTGCAGTCTTTAATAGGCCCTCTGCAGGGCTAGTGAGTCATGGGGACACAGAAGAACATGCCACTATGGCGTGGGAGAACAAACTCCAGGCTGGGAGTTGGAAACAGAGTTGCTGCTCCTGACTGTGTGACCCTGGGCTGGCCGCTACCACAATCCTGAAGTGTCTATAAAGGAAGAAAGAGTTCAGTGGTTCTCAGCCTGGGCAGCACATTAGAACATCTGGGAAGCTTTTAAAATAAAACAATGCCTGGACCCCTTCCCGAGTGATTTTTATGTAGTGGTCTACGGTACGGCTCAGACCCAAGCAGTTTTAAAAAGCTCCCCAGTGATTCCCACGTGCAGCTCAGGTTGAGAACCGTCACACAGGAGACCGCTAAGGGCCCTCCTGGTTTCCTCATCTTTTCATCTGAACAGAAAGGACTAGGACTCTTGGCTGCCGTTGCCAGGCATGTGGCCTAGAGTAAAAAACAGTATCTGAGAACTCCTAAGGAAAGGTTCACCACAATGCCAGAAATCTGAGCGTTTCTCTGGTGGAGGCCAGGTGGAGGGGCTGTCCTGCCCATCTGGTTCCCATTAATCCCAGGGCATGTTTCACATCCCTGGCAGGTACTTGGAGCTGGGAGCAGCCCCCTGGGTGGCCCTCGGCAGGGGCCTTTCAAGCCAAGCCCTGCTGACAGGCTGCAGGGTTCTGTGGGGCCCTCCTGGCTTCCAAGTCACTTGCCCCTCTTGGGGATAGAATCCCTGGACAAATTAGAAACCAAAGAAGGCAGACGCAGAGGCCCTGGCCTCTCTTTCATTAGCAGTCTGTCACAAAGCATGAAGGGCCTCGATAAATTCTGCAGCTCAGCAGCTGCCAAGGAGGCCCTGGAGAAAGAAGATGCATTTGTTCCCCAGAAGACTGAGTCTTCAGGAATTTCCAGCCCCTTTCCTCCCTCACCCACTCAGCTGGAATTAGCCCAAAGCCATGTGTTGCTCCAGGGTCTGCCTGTAGACACTCAGGCTTTGGAGGGAGCAGGGAGGGAGTGACTGCCCAAGGAAGGGGAAAGGGTGAGGCCCTGAGCACCCCTTCCTCCCTGCCACGCCACGGCCACGTGGGGTGGAGGAGTCAGGCTCTGTTTCCACAGGGACCTTAGAGCGTTTGGCTGCTAACATCCTTTCTCTGTGCAGGGGATCGGTCTTTGCTGTGTGAGTCTCCCCAGCAGTCCCAGAGCTGCTAAGTCAGGCTGGTGGAGCTAGGGTACCCCTGGGTTCTCCTCACAGGGCTGCTGCTTCTCCTTCCACTTGCTGCTGGTGCTCTGGGTTCAGACAGCCCGCAGCTGGGTCCCAGTTCCACCACCTACCAATGAAAAACCTCTGTGCCTCAATTTTCTCATCTACGAAATGGGGACAATAAAATATGTACCCGCTGAGGATTAATGTTGTAAGATTATTAATACAAAATGCCCAAGAAAGAGAAAGGTCAGAGACAAAGAGGGCCTCCTCAGCTGACAAGTTCACAGGCAGCAGGGAACCCAGAAGTGCTGGCTCCAGTGAGCCGAAGGATCCCACGTGTGGCACCTGTTCTCCAGGATGGAAGTATCAGCGACACCCTCCCTCTCAAGAAGGCCAAGAAGAACCCAAGGGCCAAATGCGGCCTGCACACTCACAGCATGTGCTGTCCTTCCCGGCACATCCTGGCCAAGCCACCCCTGGGAGACTCTGGCCAGACAGCATCACCAGGCCCCGAAACAGGAAAGGGCCAAGGTCACATGTGCAGATGTCCTTCCCAGTGCGAACCCAAGGCCAGATTCTCAAGGAACTGAGGGGAAAGGGATGGGGGAAAACAGGCTGCAGAGTGTAGCATACACAGCTGGGAGCCCCAGCAGGGCCAAGGCAGGTGACGCCAGGCTCAGCACCTCTTCTCCCCATAACCTCAGCAGGTGGCAAGGGGGTGGCCACAGGAGTGGACAGAGGTTGCATGGTGCCCACCATGTAGGCTAGTGGAACTTACTTTAAAGAAATTGGCTAAAAATCCATTTTTACCTAAGGTTCACTTTGCAGGGGGAGGAACTGTTTATGCTGCAAAAGGATTCTTTCCTCTACAGTGTTATTTACCATGGGACTTTTCAATGACAGCTTCCTAATACCTTTAGGATATGATTTGATTTTTAAACACTCAATGGACACGCAAGTTTTTAGGAATTCAAATTTGTGAAACATTATATTTCCTTCAGTTATGACTCTGCAGTTCCTAACCCACCTGTAGGCATCAGGCTTCACCTCTCCTTTCCTCCTGCCAGGCCCCCCAGTTACATCCGTCATGAACTGAGTGTGCACTCTGTGCCCAGCACTGGGGGGGCTTTTCTTACGGTCCTTCATGCACCTTCAGCATGCCCCCTCTCTTGCCCATGGTACACATGTCAGGACCAAGAGCATGCTGGTAAATATTTAACAGTGGCTTTCTGGAATAATACTCCCACCATGGCCAATTTCAAGCTACCAAGGTGAGGTCACTGAAGGCAAAGTTGGGAAGGGATGCAGAGTAGCATGCCATCACATGGGATTTCCACCCTACAGGTACCACAGAGGCAAATAACCTGAAAAGCATAGAAAACAGTAAAATGCTCAGGAAGTCATGAGTTTTTGAGTATAGTTTTTTTCTCTTTTTAAATTTCAATGTATTTAGGGGGTACAAGTGCAGTTTTGTTACATGGATATACTGTATAGCAGTGAGGTCTAGACTTTCAGTGTACTCAATCACCCGAATAGTGCACATTGTACCCCATAGGTAATTTTTCATGCCTCACTCTCCCATCTGAGCTTTTTAGTATTTTTTATCTTTGTTTTTAATATATATATAATTTAATATCTGCCAAATATGCATAATTTAATATTAATAATGGCTGTGTTTAACCATGAGCTTGTAAGATTCTGAAAATGTATCAATCATCTCTGGCGAGCTGGCTCCAGCACACCCCTGCCTAGAACCTGACTGCGGCAGCCTCCACCACGGCCGTCACTGCGTTTACTCACAATAATAAGAACGAAGTCAAGCTTAGCACTTTAACACACTAACTGCCATGTGAGTTGTATTTAACTCACACTAGGTTTGAGCCTGGGGCCTCATGGGACATATGTAACTCACACGTCTCTTCACCTTAGGAGCTGAGAGAATTATTTTTCAAGTTGCATAGAACTCACACACAGAAAACAATAAAAAATAACAAATTTTTCATTAAATTGGAAAGGATCGTTTTGTTTTTGAAGTTTTTATTCTATTTTCGTAATAAAACACCATGGCCCCAAGGAAAAAAAATTTTTTTTCTTGTGAGGCAGTCCATGTGTTAAATGCAGCCTTTCATTGATGTCGCACAGCAAACCTGCAGGTGAGGTCATTTATTATCCCTATGTTACAGATGAGGATGCAGGTGAGGCTGCACCGAAGCTTAAGAGAGGTTAAATGATTTCTAGCCCAGTTAGATCAAATCTAAACTCCTTAGCCTAGCCAGCAAGCCCCTCTACGAACAGGGCCTTCTCTATTTATTCCATTTCATTTCTAACACGCTTTGAGGCCCCAGTCCCCTGTGAGGCATCGGGAGAGAACTGAGAATCTGGGGTGTACTTTGTTAACATTCCTTCTAGGTCCAGCAGCAGAGCCCTTTGCAGGGCAGGAGCGCGTGCCTAGGAATACCAGCCTGAGTTCTCATTTGGGCTCTGTCTCTGAGATATTGGACAAATCGCCCTCCCTTGCCTTGGGTCCTCAGCTAAGGAAAGACAGGAGCTACAGTCTCCACGGCTTGATCACTCCGGACTCTGTGATGCCACAGGACAGCCTCTGCCCAACAGCCCACAGAAGAGCAAAGGGAAGCCCGGGTTCTCTTCTCTGCTGTGTGGCTGGCTCCCTCCCAAATGAGCTCCTTCTGTTACTCTCAAACTAGAGCATATTCCTCACCCAGTCAGCCCCCAGGCAGAAGCGTATTGGGTCCCTAAGAAGCTGAACCAAGAGGTGCCCTCATAGAATCTGGGGAACCTCAGTAATGAAGCAGCCAGAAATGTAGAATGGTTTGGGGGAGGCTGCTCAGAGCTGGGGGTGGAGGCCGGCAGGGGACCAGATGACCTCTAGAAGTCCCTGGTGTCCTCTCCCCGAGGAGGCTGGTCTTGTGGGTTTCCTGAGCTAAATTGATTCCAGGCTTAGAATTCATCATTCCCTTCATAATACAAATAATCACCAAATGCGCTCAAGCACTCGGTAGCCTGGATATTCACTCTAGCAATTCTCTGTGTGGACGGTGATTAGACCATCATTATCTTAATGCTTCTTAATTTATCTTTCTGATTAGCAACTTACCATTTTATTTGCAAAAAATAGCCTTCTGCTGGGTGGAAGCCAGCCGAGCACAGCAGCTGTCATTTTCTCTGTACTAAATCAGGCTGGGCTTAAGTTGGTTCTCTGGTGATGCTATTTCTCGTGTGTTGGCGTGAACACGCGCCGCAATCCATCATGGCTGTTGTTGTGGAGTAAAGGCTCACTCCCAGGGGGCCACAGGCTGAGAGGTCACCTCTACCCAGGCAAGGGGTCCAGGATAAGATACACACTCAGGGAAGGGCGCCCAGAGTCTGAGCCCTCTTACTCCCCTTATGGGATAGCCCATGGGCGAACTCGCTGCAGAGACTAGGAGGGAAGTCAATGGTGTATGTAACGTAATAATGGCCGCCATCTCCAAAGCACTTGCCATGTGCCAGGCATTGTGTGAAGCACTTCAGATCCACTGTCTCATTTGATTCTCAGAACAGCTCTATAGGTGTGTGCCATTATTATTTCCATTTACAAATGGAGGGACCAAGGCTAGCGAGGTTATGCAATTTGCCTGAGGTCCTACAGCTTGGAGGGGCAGAGCTAATTTTGACCTGCATCTTCGTGACTCTCAGAACCAATGATCTTAACTGCCATGTTCTATCACCTTCCCAAGCTGAGTAGACACAGCACGAGATTAGAGATTTTAGGGCAAACACTGTCAGGATGACTCTCGAATAGGAGTACTCACCTGGTTCCCCACTTGCAGAAATGTCCTCAATTAGCAAGCACCTCTCCACCCTGGCCACAAACATCATTCTCTTCTTCCCCACTCCCCACCACCGTGAGGAGTTAGTTCCTCGCATTCAAGTTTTTCCTAGGTGTCTTGTTTGGGGCCAAAAGTTTTCATTTTAATGGACTCTTCTGTTCTTCCAGTTTTTAACTGTGAACAAACCACACTGGTTTCTGATCTCTACTTCCTTCCAGAAAGTGTCTTTATTTTATTCTATCCCGGAAACATACAGGAATAGCCTTGGCACTTCTCTACTGTGCCACTGTCCCTAAGAGGTCCATCACTATTTATTCCACTTGAACATTCAAACCCTGTATACACTGCATATATTTCAATTGTCCCTGCCTCTTCCAGAAAGCAGTATACCTAGACATTCAGATATGTGAAGGGAACGGGAAGCTTCATTCCTTGGCTCCTAAAATCTCCATAGAAGGTCCTTGGGTAGAGGGAACACACTGAAGGAGCAGGTGGCTGCAATGTTGTGTGTTAACCCCGATCTAGATTCTTGAGGTACCACCCACTTAACCATTCATTTTCCTGGTTAATATAAGCCATATGTGTGAGAACCTAGCCTGCGCTGTCCAGTATGGTAGGCATTAGCTGCGTGTGGCTGTTTAAATGTAAAATTCAGTTCTTCATTTGCGCTAGCCACACTTCAAGTGTTCAACTGCTACATGTGGATAGTGACTATCAAATTGGCCAGCATGGATATTGAATATTTCCGTCACTGCAGACAGTTCTAGACTAGACAGCACTAGTCTAAATTCAGTCCTCTATATCCACTTAGAAGCCCTCATAAACAAAGTTGGATGCCTATGAGACTCAAACTTAACGGATAGTGGTCAAATATTTCCCTTGCTGGATTACAGAGACCAATGCTTTTCTAAGTGAGGTCCCTGTACCAGCGTCATCACCTGGGAAAGTGCTAGAAAGGCAAATTCCCAGGGCCCATTTCGGACCTCCTGAGTCAGAAACTCCAGGAGTGGGGCCCAGCAATCTGTGCTTTAACAAGCCCTCTGAGTGATCCTGATGCCTCCACACGTTGGTATAGATATAATCAAGATGCTGCAGATTGAGAGACGGCTAGGTGCCAGTCTGGGTGTGAGCACTTTGTGAGTATCATCTCATTTAAACCTGGCAATGACACTGTGAGATAAATTCCCATTTTAAAGACCAGGAACTGAGGTTCTTCTGAGTAGGAAGTAACTATCCCAAGGTCATGCAGGTAAAATTGGCAGAGGCGGGTTTCAAGCCCAATTTCATCTGACTCCAAAGCCCATGCACTAACACCAGCTGGCTTGAAGCTGGCAGAGAGCTTCTCTCTGCCACGTGTCTCCTGAAGGTATTTGGGAGATCTCCTTGTTTGACAAGCTGAGCAGTGGGACCCAAGACAGGAAAAGGAATGAGACCAAAGCCCCCACTAAGCAACACACAACAGCACTGTCACGGCCATCTCGTCCTAAATGGGGAAATGAGCTGGGTCTGAGTCACTCAGAGGCCAGGCCCTCTCCACCTGGGACAATGGTCTTCCCCTAGGTCCTTCTGGTTTTGCCAGGCACTCGGGGATCTTGTTTTAAGGGTGTGTGTGAGTTCAGAAAGTTGAATTGCTCTAAAAATAAAATTCTTCCCTGGATAACTGTAGATTTGCTTTTCTTAAGAGTTCAAAAAAACCTCCAGTGATTATATTAGGGGATTACAGTTAGAAATTGCTGTTCCTTCTTTAATCTCTCCAGTCATCCCCGGGCTGGCAAGCTGGATTTCACAGGAAAGGAAGCACACGGCTTGTTTTGTACAAAAGTCATGTTTCTGAAATACAGTATTCAGCAAACATCCATTGAGCACCTGCGTTATCTAGCTACTTTCCCTCAGGTCATTTCATTCAATCTTCAGCGTGACCTTATATTTACAACAGTAGCTACTGTTATCCCCATTTGACAGATAAGGAAAGAGAGGCATTTAACTGCTAAGTGGCAGCTGGAATTCAAACCCAGCTCTGCCTATCTTGCAAGTTCCCCTCTCTGCTGTACGACACGAGGCTACCTTGTCTAACATAGGGGTAAATTAAGACAAGGGTCTGGGGTCTGGGGATCTGAGGACAGAGGGAGAAAGAAGTTTTATATGATGGCAGGTCAGCCACTAGGAAGGCACCGAAGGAACATTTCTTTTTTTTTTTTTTTTTTTGAAACTGAGTCTCACTCTATTACCCGGGCTAGAGTGCCATGGCATCAGACTAGCTCACAGCAACCTCCAACTCCTGGGCTCAAATGATCCTCCTGCCTCAGCCTCCCAAGTAGCTGGCACTACAGGCTTGTGCCACTATGCCCGGCTAATCTTTAGTAGAGATGGGGTCTTGCTCTTGCTCAGGCCGGTCTCGAATTCCTGAACTCAAGCAATCCTCCCGCCTCGGCTTCGCAGAGTGCTAGGATTACAGGCTTGAGCCACTGCATCCGGCCAGGAATATTTCTAAGAGTACTTGTATAAACTGGGCCTGCTCCGCACATCACTAGACTCGTCACTAGACTCATTTGGCCATGTCACTTGTATATATCCCAGGAGTGCAGTCCCTTTCCTCCCAAGGGAGTTACGAGCTGGTGCTGGCCACAGGCTCTTGCAGGCCCAGAGGGGAGGTGTGGGCCCGGCAAATGGCCTGATCTCCAGAGAAAGCTGAGCCTCATGAGAACCCGACATGAGGGCAAGGCTGTCAGCCATGGCCAGTCCCTTCTGGACTGTCTCTAGAGTGCGGTCAACCTTTGGTTCCAGAGAAGCTGTCTAGCTGGTGCCCAGGAAGCCAGCTCAGTCACGCAGATGTCCAGTTTCCTGTTTCCTCGTCTGTCTTACCCTCTGCTTGGACACCCTCAGCCTCCTGGCCTAGGACAGGGGCCCACTCTCTCCCCTCCTGGAAAGCAAGCAGGACTCAGGAGGAGACTGGAAGGGGCCAGACATACTCCTTTATAGCTCAGCTGCAGATGTCCCTCATCCTGGCACCAGAGCAGCCGGAACGCTGCTACCCCCGCACTGTCGCTGCGTAGGCCGCCCAGGCCGTGCGGGACCCTGTGGGGCTGTGTGGGACTGTGTGAGCGTATGAAATTTGGAGCCTCTTTCTTGGGGGAACGCCACACCTGCTCTTGATGGAAAGCACTGAATAGAAACAGCTACTGTCCCTCAAATTGCCTGTGACACTCACAAAGGAACCTGAGCCAGGCAGCCCGACTCAACCCAAAACTAGTAAGGGTGTCCCAGAGATGAAGAGAGTCCCAGGGACTCTCTAAATCACGGAGAAAAGCTAGAGAAGACCCATCCCATTCTCTTTCTGAGTTAGACTGGCTCGTGTTCCTCCTTCCCTGGCAGCTTGGATTTTGAAGTCCAGGGGCGAACTCCTGAACGCCAGAGATGAACTTTCTAGAGAGGAGACCCAGCCTCTCCTTGCCTCGGCACAGATGGCCCGGGTCCCCACCTCCCCCCGCCTTCGTCCCCAGTGCCGGTCCCCAGATGCCCACAGGTTGAGAGGGGTGGTTATGAGCTGAGCTCCAAGCAGCCCCAGGAGTCTGGGTGCAGGTTCAGGCTGTCACGAGGTGCATATCAAAGCCGGAGTTTAAAAACTGTACTGGGAATAGTGCAATTATCTCGCTTCACCACATTTCTCAGCCCCGACTGAGGTTTAATTAAAGCCAAGTAAAAACAGAGTCGCCATTTCAGATATCACCCCACTGCATGCTGGTTAAAAAAAAAAAAAAAAGGTGGGGGAGGAAAAAAATCCTTTATCAGGGACTTAAAATTTTTCTCTGGGTATCTTCCAACTCAGTTGGATATTAGTCCCTTTAAAGGAAAAAAAATATATTTAATATATATGTATAAAATGAGTTAATCCCCCATAATCTCCTTGAGTTGTACCTAAAACACAGTTTCTTGCAGGTGACCTTTTCAGAAGAGGCTGTTGCTATGGCAACCGCATTGTTTGATTCAGTCAAGAGAAAAATGCTGCATGGAAATGTATTTAATTTTGCTTAATTTGATGCTGTATTTAACACTTGCGCAGGCTGAAAGGGGAGAGGGGCTGAAAGACAGGAGCCAGCTCCTCGGGGCCACGTTCACTGGCATCCTATCCTGAGCAGCAAAAGGGCCCTCCAGATACCACGATCCACTGGGTGCCTGCCGCTGGCCTAGGAGTGGGGGCCAGGCCTCCCCCACCGGCCCGTTTTCTACTTCTGGGGTGCTCCGCAGGAAGGAGAGGGGCAGGGCCCACCAGATACGCCTCGCATGCTGGGGTCATTGGGTAGATGCTGCAAGTTGAATGGAAAAGCAGCCCACAACAGTGACGTAGCTTTGGACCAAGGTCCAAAGCTCTTGTTCTGTTGTTCCCATGGCCTGCCTTACTTTCCTCTGAAATGTGAAGCAATTGAATTCAAAGCCTTCTTGGGTCTCTTTTACCACTAAGCCTGTGAGTACCTAGAGCAAGTCTGATGTCCTCAACTAGGTCTTGACCTTCATGCAAGCAGTGGAAGCAGTGCTGGGTGCAAGGGTAGATAATTCGGTCACTTGGTCAGCCTCGCGACAGCAGCTCACGGGTCGCCACACCTACTTGTTGCCACACAGGTATGCCCACGATCACAGGCAGAGACCTTAAAGCCAGACAAGCTAGGGCACTTGACCAAGGTGCTGCCAGGGCTGACAGGGTTGGAGTCCAGGCTCTCTGGTTTCCAGTGGTTCCTCATGCCAGGCCCCTTTGGGAGCAAACATGGTGACCACAAGGAGAGGACAGGCACAGGAAGACAGAGTGGCCTCCCAGCTCAGCCAGGTTGAGAGAAGAGACTTCCCCAGGCTCCTGCTCCTTCCACCCAGCCTCAGACCACAGTATACACAAACTATACACCTGCCTCTGTGCTGAATAAATTCTACTCCCACTGACTAGCTTGATGACCTTAGACACATTATTTGACCTCTCTGGCCCTCAGTTTCTTCATCTGAAAAATAAAAGAGTTGACTGGGGATATCTAAAACACCTTTCTTACTTTGATGTTCCCTGTGATGTGATTCTCGCCTTCCATCACACATGCGAACAGCTGACACACCTCCAGCGGTGGCTGCATCAGCCACCCTGACCTTCATCACCGCCTGGTACTAACTGCAGCCAGTTGGCCCCTTCCCCAGGTCTCCAACTGAAGGCACTGCCTCTCCTTGGTCACGTACTGCTGTGCCTTGAAGACTAATTCCATCATGCCTCAGCTTCCCATTCTCCTGAGCCGCCATCAGGAGTCTGAGCTTCCCAGATTATGCACCACTGTATAGACAGACACATGCTGCCCCCATATCCAGTGGTCACGCCCTCTGGAAATCCTGGTCCTCTCTATCTGGCTCCGCCACTTTCTTGCTTTAAGGGAAACCCAGCTTCCCCCATGAAAGTGTTTCCTCAGAAGCCCTTTCCAGTTGGGCAATTTTGTCACCCATGTCTCATATACTTCTGAACCAGGAGGTGGGTATTTGTCTTCCTTGCTCTCTACTGCAGTTTCTTTTTAAAATTTTTTAAAAATTTATATATAATTGTACATATTTTGGGGATACATGTGATATTTTGCTACCTATATACAATGTGTAATGATCAAATCAGGGAAAAGTTGGTATATCCATCACCTCAAACACACACCTTTTCTTTGTGTTGGAAACATATAATTCTTCTCTTCTAGCTATATTGAAATCTACAATAAATTATTGTTAACTACAATTTCCCTACTCTACCATCAAATACTAGAATGTATTCTCTTCTAGCTGCATTTTTGTAAAAAAATATGGAACGCTTCACGAATTTGCATGTCATCCTTTCGCAGGGGCCATGCTAATCTCTGTATCGTTCCAATCTTGGTATATGTGTTGCCAAAGCGAGCATGCACTGCAGCTTCTAAACTTCCTTCTTTCAAAAACCCAAGCTCACTTGAAGCACTTTTCAGACCCTGTGACCCCTCCTACACAGATAATGCTGTCATTGCACCGCCTCCTGGTCATTTCCCCTCACCATGGATGGCTTCAGCACCCAAATAGCTGGCTTCTTCACCACGTCATTCCTGCCATCATTGCTGGAGACTTCAACATCAATGAGGGTGATCTGTCCAACACCCTGGCGTCTTAGTCAGTTGAACTTCCTAGCATCCACCAGCTTTTACTCACTCACTTGGCCATTGCCTACACTTCGTCACGTCAATAACTAAATCACCTGCAAAATGTATGATAGATTGCCAACATCCCACTTTCTGACCATTGTGCCTTCCTTAGGGCTAGCTCACTCTGACACTCGCACTCTAGCAATTTTCCAACCTCATTTCACTAAAAAACTCTTTTTTTGTTACCCAATTCCCATCACTTCAGGCTTGTGCTCACTTCTCTCCTTACCCAGCACTGATTGCGTGACCCAACACATGCACTGCTCCCTTGCCAATGAGGCCCGCTGGCCTTCTTGCAAGGCTCCTTCCACTGTCCTGGTCTAGCAGAACTCCACTCCTAACGTCCTCCGCACTCATTCGGGGCCTGCACGAGAGCGGCTGAACATTACCGGAGAAAAATGACACAAATTTGCTGACTAGACTCACTTCGAAAATGACCACAAATCTCACTCAACACTGTCAGAAAAACCTACTACACTTCCCTAGAAAATTCAATTTCCCAATCTCTGGGGAAACTATCATACTTTCCTCTCTCTCCCTGAGTCTCCAACACTCCCTCCCCTATTCCATTCTCAGCTGATGACCTTGTAGTATATTTCACAGAGAAAATAGATTTCTATAAGATGAGAACTACCTCATCTTCCCGTCAACAAGTCCTTTGTTGTATCTGTCTCAGAACCAAACACCCAGGCCATGTCACCCCCCCCCCCCTGCTTACAATGGACAAAGCATTCTGGCTCCTACCCAAGGTCAACACCTTCCCTGGGCTCTGAGCCCACTCTCCTATGCCATTCCAAGAACTTTATTTATTTTCTTGGAAACTCTTCTATTCTTGTATTATCATTTTTCTCCTCTTTAACTGGATCATTCCCATTGGCATACAAACATGCCTCCACATCATCCTCCTTTAAATAAACCTGTCATCCTCTGTTTTCTACCTCTTTTTGAGCTCCCCTTTATTGCAAGTCTATTCAAAGGAGTCATCTACATTCACCGTCTCTACTTTCTCACCTTCCATTCTCTCCTCAACCTACTCACTCAGGCTCTATTACCCACTACTCCACGACAACCAGTTATCAAGGTCACTAACAATAATATCTTGCTGAAGTAGGTGGTTAAGTCTCTGCCTCATCTTGACTTCCCGGCAGCATCTGGTGCAGTTGGTCAATTGTTGCTTCTCAAAAAACTTTCTCCTCCAGGTCCTGACACCTCACTCATCTGATTTTTCTCCTACTTCACTGGCACTTCTTCTCAGTCTCCTCTGTTGGCATTTCCTACAAATACTGCAGCACTCTTCCTTTCTCCATCATCTCTCCCTATGTGATTGTATCTAGTCTTGAAGCTTTAAATACCTTCTTACACACCCGGGTCTCTCAGATGGACATCTCCAGCCGTACCTCTTCCCAGATCCCCAGGCATCTCTATCAACTGTCTACCCAGCATCCCCACTTCAGGGTCTCAAAGCTATCCTAAAGTTAGGAGATTCATAACAGATCTCTTAATTTCTCCCCTCAAATCCATCCTGCCAAGCCTTCTCCATCTAAGTAAAAAGTGCACCCGTCACTCAGTTGTTGAAAACTTGTGAGTCAGTCTTGATTCCTTCCTTTTCTCAACCACATCCAATTCATCAGGAAGCCCTCAACCACCTGAATCCAATAACACTGCTCCGTCTCCACTGCCATGGCCAGCTCTAAGCCAACCAAGCCTCCGCCAGGCCTCCTTGACTACCCCAACAGCCAGGTTAGTGTTTCTATAGCACAGTTAGCCCTCCTCACTCTCCCCATTACAGCCTTCCATGGCTTCCGACTGCAAGTGAAGTAGGATCCAAATGCCTTTCTGTGGCTTCATAAGACCCTCTGCACAGCCCCCCTTTGTCCCCCTGATCTCATTTCCCTTCATTCTCCCTCTCGTCTACTAATTCCCCAGGCATACTGGTTTGGGCCCATCCTAGAGATTTTGTTCCTGCTTTTCCTTCTCCTTGAGATGCTCTCCCCTCCATTCACCCATAGCTGCCATCTTCTCACCCATCAGGTTTCAGTACAAATATCCCATCCTCAGAGAGCCTTCCCCAACACCTAGCCCAGGCACTCTCCCATAGGACTCTACTTTATCTTCTTCCCAGCATTTATCAGCACCTAACATTTCTTATTTCCTTCCTTGTTTATTCACTCTTCTCCTTCCCCCTTAGAATATGAGCTCTCTGATGGCAGGGACTCTGTCTTGTCCAGCACTATTCCCTGAACCTATAATAAAGCCTCGCGCACAGTAGGCACCCAACATTTGTTGATTGTCTGCCCGAAGGAAGCAATTTGTGGCTAAATGTCGTCTTACTTATCTCTGTGCCCCATGACCGGACCTGCAGCCACACCTGGCTCATGATCAGCACATAATAAATGCACGTGAATGTGCAGCATCCTGGAGCTGGGCAGTCTCTTAGCACTCCCGATCTGACCTGTCACCTACAGTAGGAGTTTCCATTTATTCTAACACCCTTGACAGGTGGTCCTTTAGCCATCCAA
Source organism: Avahi laniger (assembly GCA_963575035.1). Classification (NCBI taxonomy): domain Eukaryota; kingdom Metazoa; phylum Chordata; class Mammalia; order Primates; family Indriidae; genus Avahi; species Avahi laniger. The sequence goes on along the minus strand of CAUYSK010032784.1, from coordinate 49,085 downwards.
GGTCCTAGAATATTTTATGAGGAAGCCCAGCAACTAAGACAGTAGACCAGGGCCACTGCCTGGAGTCCTGGCCTGAGCCTGGTCCAGCCCTCAGCCTCCGGTCAAGTCCTGGCCGCAGCCAGTCCCTTTCATCCTCACTTTACTCCTTGCCTGCTTTCTTGGCACTATAGGTGCTGCACAGCTTGTTCTCTAATTTATGAAAAGGTTAAAAAGAAAATAATGCGGGCCATGGTTTCATGATTAGCTATTCTATGTGAACTGGCAGGGCTCTAGTGCACAAGGCCAGCATCGCAGAGGCAAGAAATCCACATGTCGGGACTCCATTTTGTGCTGTGGCAAGGGAACGTGACCCCCTGGGGGAGCTGGGATCCTGGGGTTCCTGTCCACCACTGCTAAACATCCCTTACCCTTCTGGATCCTCACTCCTTTCCCCAGGACCATAAGGCTGGGGAAGCCCATGTGGTACAGTGGTTAGGAGAGTAGACTCCTGCATCATGCAGACCTGGGTGAGACCTGGGTTACATGACCACAGGCAAGTTACCTGAGTTATCTGAGGCTCATCTGTAAAGTGGAGATAATAATAGCCCTTTACTCAAAGCATTAGTATAAAAGTAAATGAGAGAATGAATGCAAAGTGCTTAGCACAGCTTTGGACACAGAGTAAACATTAAGTGAAGATGTAAGTGTCATAAAGGTGATGTCCTCCAAGTCTCCCCTGTGCCAGCATAATGCTACCTTCACCACTGGTAGATGAAAGAAACTTCTTGGGTCCCACCCTGGTCTCACTCAGAATATTCAAGAAGATTCATATTTGGCTGGTTCCTGCTCGCATGACTGTCCATGTCCCATGTGTGTCTCCGAGGATAAGCTTCCCAAGGGTGTCAGCGCAGCTCAACAAAGAGTGAAACCCGGATCCAAGTCTCTGTCGATTATGGTAAAGCAAAACCACAGACGGTTAGAGTTGAAAGGATCCCCCTGAAGTCATCTAGTCCAGCCTTCTCATTTTGCTAATAAGGAAACTGTAGCCCACAAATGTGGGGACTTGCCCAAGGTCACGCAGTGACAGGGTGGCTGGAACTCAGGCCTACTAACTCATAGGAAGGCACAGAGCCTTCCTCAGAGGGTAGGCACATCTACCCTCAGTTTTAAATTCCCTTCTGCTGTAGAAAAATACAGTAGGACACCCCAGACCACAAGGCCTTTTCCACTAAAAATTCTCTCCATCCAGCCCAAAGCAGAGAACTTTTCCTTAGCATGGCTTTCTTCACCCTTGAGGGTGGTAGGTGGCAGAGGGGTCTCTGGGACAGAGGACAGCTCAGAGCCAATGCCCAGACCTGGCCGGCTCCTGCTCCCACACCCACTTTCCCTCCCTTTCTCCCACCTGCCCACGCCCTTTTGCAATCTCTCCTTTTCTTGTTTTGTCTGCTGCCTTTTCGGCTGTTTGCTCAGAAGCTGGGCTCTGTTTGCTGAGCCTTTATTCATTTTCATATTACCTGGGATATTTTCAGCTGCTCCTCTGGGTTTTTAGGAGAATTTCAAGTGATGAGAAGCACAGTGGGCTGCAAAGGTAAACATCCGTCCAGGAACCCTGTGCCCACCTGGGCGCGTGCTCATCTTATCAGCTGCCCTCTAGCCAGCAAAGTCACTCTCTGTGGGCCTGACCAGCAGCCTCTCCCCCTGGGGGGCTGGGCACGCTTTCGGCAAGCAGACTGCAAGCTTTCTCACATACCAAACTGTTGCAGAAGCCTGGATGATTAAGCTCCCAGGCGATGGGCGGGGACATGTGGGGCCTTCAGCCTTCCTCCCCTGCAGAACGTCCTCCCTGCACCGTGGCCAGACCAGAGAGCAGCTCAGCGGCGCTTGCATCGCCCTCAGAAACAAGGAGCAGCAAGACAGGCGGAGAAGTCAATGGCCTCACTTCTGAAAACAGCTTCAGAGAAGCATTGACTCCTCGCCGCTCCTCTTCCGTACACACCGGCCCCATGCTGAAGGCACCGAAGGCACTGGAGTCAGCAGCAAGAGCGAAGAGAAACACCGTAAAGAAGGCTGCTCCTCCTGGAGAAGACTAGAGAGTTGTCCCGTGCCACCTTTATTTGACACAATCAAAAGCCTAGAGAGCATCTCTTTACTTCTCACTCCAGGTCCAGGGTAGGACAAGGCCTGCACCCTCCACATTACTGAGGGAGAAGGGGAGAGAGAGAGAACACCGAAGGGAATGAAAAGTCAAAGGAACAAGATCTGAGCTGGAGTCTCGGTTGTCCCATGTGTTTGTCATGTGACATTGGCAAGTCACTTAAACTTTCCGCATCTCAGTCATCTCAATTGTAAAATTGGGACAAAAGAATCCATCTCAGGGTTGACGTGAGCATTAAATGAGATCATGCATGCGCAGGTGCTTAGCAATTGGTGAAGCGCTTCATGAGATGCCGGTTATTATTCACCCAGAGCCAGACGTTCCCTCAGCGGATCGATCACCTAAGGATGCAGGATCCGTCAGGCTGAGACAGACTTACGGAAAAACACCTGGAGAGCTTTCCTCACACCCCCACTGACCTGGGAAGCCGGGGGCCCCGCCATTAGCAGCCCTTTTTCCCGTTTGAAATACTCTTCCCTCCACGTCTCCATGCAATTTGTCTCAAATGTTCTAGGAAAGTAGGCAAGAGGACTGGGTTATTGGATATTTGTCAGGTTTAATAAAAGGCACTGAGTGGCTCCAGGCTTGTTGTGTTCTCTGGTTTGTCACGGTAGCGCTGATAAGCCCATGGCCCTGCCACTGCAGGCACTGGACATTAGGAAACAAGAGCAGGTTTTATTAACAGAGCCAAGGGACCCAGTGGTGCATTTGTCACAGAGGTAGGCACAGGCAGCTTCCCTGTCGGCAGGTCATTTCTGGGCTCCGTGGGCTGAGCTGGAAAAAGGCTCACAGAGGAGAAGCTTCTTTATGGGCCTAGTGGGATTTTTTTTTTCTGGGAAAAGTCATCAATTTGTTGCTATCCTTCCCTCAACTCTGCTATTTTCATGACAGAACACACATTGAAGGACTAAGTAGAACTGAAAAGCAGGTGCCCAGCAGAGTGCCCGGGTCCAGTACCTGCATGGCAGAGATTCAGTGAATCAATGAATGAACGAAGGCAGGAGTGGGGCTGAGAGCTGACCCATACATGTGCTAGGGCTTGGGATGGAGGCAGGCCCTGGAAGAGGCCCAGGGGCCAATCACAGGAGAAGGTCTGTTCAAGAAAGAAGCGCATGGAACACTGTATCTGGGCAGCATTCCGCACTGGAGAAGTCCAGAAAGAGATTATGAGCGTCTTGTCAGACGGGACAGAGTGTTCAGATGGGAACCTGGCCTTAGAAATAAGGTGGAAGCCCATTCTCTAAAGCAGGGCAAAATGGCCAAATTGGGCTTGCAGCAAGTTTTGAGCACCAACCCAGAGCTCCTTAAATCCTTCTAAGAAAGAAGGCCAGACTATATCCTTGAGCCTGGGTGGGATCCTGTCCTGTGGCTGCCCCAGTAGAGGGGACAGGATGGTGAGGCAGGAAATCACGAAGTCACTCAAACTGCCTCCCTCCAAATCCCTGGACAGGATCACCAGCCCCCGTGAAGGACACAGAATTGAGTCACAGGGGCTATTCCTGCAGAACCTCTGGGCCACCCTGAAGCAGCCGCAGCTCAGCCATTCGAGGGCCCCTGAGATGCCTGGAAACCCCTCCCCCAGGCCACTCACATCAGACACCCACCTCCTGCCTCAGGCTGGACCTGACATGAACCCTGGTCCAGGAGCCCAAGCCGGAGCGGAGAGCAGGGTGCTGGTTGTGATTTCCACATTTCTTCCCGCCACCCGTTCTGGGAGCCGTGGAACGTAGAGCACACCAGAACTTTTCTGGGAAGGTGGGCTGGGGGCTGGGTGCTAATTGTTCTAATTTTCTCCTCAGTGGAATTACAGGCTGGGGAGTCCACATTGGCTTTCCAAACAAAGACTGGCAAATTGCTAACTACAAAATAAAAATGGTTTTCTGGGGCATTAGTTGTCCTCTCATTATCCTCTACCCCATGAAAGAATTAATGAGAGCCTGGGCCACAAGTGAATGAGAGATTTTTAGCCTGGGAACACTCGCTGAATGACGCTAGGCATGCGGACAATTACAGAAGATATTCAACAGGGGGAAAGGCTGACAAATGCCACATGAAAGCTGAAATTAAAACCCCTAAGGCTTCAGCTCCAAGACTGGGCACTTGAAATGACACAGGCAGATGGGATCAGTAGTGCATGATACAATGTCATGGCAGGACCAGCAGTCTCCCAAAAGAGCTCCTCACCTAGCTGCAGAGGGAGGACCACACCTGGAGTCCAGGAGAAAAGAATGTTGATTTCAGTCATTTGGTTTGCAAGATCCCTCCTGGGGGAGAGTGGGCCAGTGGTAGTTGCAGTCTTATTTGCAAAGTTGTGCTAAACTCATAGGGACCAGTAAATTCAGAAACACTGAGTTAGTCCTTAAAACCTGGGGGAGGAACTGCCCTGGTAGATTCCTTCAGATAGCCAGAAAGATTGTTTAACAGGGAAAGAAAATGAGCAGGGGCAATGGTGGAATATTTAGGAACTGGATATTCTCATCTCCATCCCCTGTCTTATTTGCCGTTGTCCCTCCAGTGCCAATGACAATGCCCGGCACATACGAAGCACTCAATAAATATTGGTTACATGAATGCATGCATGAAATTCAACTCTCTGCTACTATGCCTCAAGCCAATCCTTTGTGAGCATTGACCAAAAGCCCAAAGACAACCATCACCACCATACCCCACCCCCCAAGAAGATGTGACAAATGCCCTGTATCTAAATGTCCTGGCATCCTTTTGGATGTACAGTACCATGCACTTGAAGAGACCTAGACCACCCTCAACCTCCCATTCCACTGAAGACAGAAGTGAGTTTCCCGTCTCGTTTCCAGATGTACTCCCGGCCCCATACTGAACAGGACCCACTACCAGCAGCCATCAACCAAACGCACACAGGTATCAAACGGCCCAGGCTTCAGTCTGGCGGCCTCTGCAAGTGTTAGCATCAGGCTGGTTTCCTCAGCCCTGGCATTAATTGTAGCCCATGTGCCATGATTACAAAACGAAATTAAATGACATGCCAAATTAAAGAGTTATTTTTTCTAATAAATATTTTGCATAGGATATGTTTATAACAGCATTAATTATTTACACTGCCTATAGAGAAAGCATAAATATAAAGAGAGAGATCAGACAGTTCCTGTAGGAGAAATAAAATGAAAATTTCCATCAGGATGATGAATACCTATGGTCTAACTTTGGGGCTGGGCCCCAGGGGGAGGTGGAGAGAGGGAGACATCTTGAGAACAAATCTGACAAGCGTTATGGAGGCTTTTGAGGGAGGAATATGTTAAAAATGAAAGTGAGTACAGAAAGTTTAAATATTTAATACCTGCATTAATTCTAATTCACACTTTCTTTATTTTTCATATTAAAAATTTACGAGAATTCCCATCTCTTTCATTCTTCTCCTCCCATTAGGCACTTTGCGGTCACTGTTCCAGGGACCATGTTTAGCAGCATCTGGGTATAAGAGGGCAAGAGAACAGTAGCCCTGTCCCCACCCCACCTCCACGGCATCTTCCCCTCAAAGGCCATCGCTCCCAGCTCCCCTCCGGGAAGCCATTGTCGTTGGGCTTTTGGCGCCAGAATGACTGATGGGACCAGAGCTACTTCCCAGCCTCCTCAGCCCACCCCAGAAAGGGTCATGGAATTCTCAGAGATGACGCAGCCACGCTGTGAGTTTAAAGTGCTTGTCCAAGTCCAGATCACATGGGTACAGGTGGAATATCATCACAGAACTGAGGCCTCCTTCAAAGAAGAGATTACTGTCACACACAGCCCCAGGGCCCCCTGCCCTCCAGAAGTGTTTATTCTAATGCCTACCAACCCAGCTTTATATGCTTTCAAATGTCACTGCAAGCCAGCACTGACTTGGATGCAAGGGGTAACTAACTTCCCCAAGTCACAGTTGGGAGAGTAACTTCTGCACCTACACAGCTCCCAGCTTCGGCCCTGGTCCCCACCCCAGTATTAAACAGATGAGCAAACACCCCTCATAATAAAAATGAAATGTATATCTGTATTCCTTTACGAAGCCCCTTCCCAAGCCACATTTGACCCCAGAGTCCCATAAAGTGGTCAAGAAGTGGTTATCAGCCTGCATTTTATATACGAGAAAACCAGGTCAAGTGACAGGTCTAAGTTCTCCCAATTCCCATTAAAACTCTTTCCATGGTTATGAAGCAGATTCTACAACACGTGGCTCCCAAAATATTGGGCATGGAGGGAGAAGGGACGACCAGGTCGGGAGATGCTTTTTAACCCCACTCCCTGATTTCTAAGTGGCCTGTCTACGAGGGGGGCTACATTTGCTGGCGTGATGACTGCCCTCTGCTCCTCTGAGGGCCTGCTGTGTCCTTGCTTCTGTCTGTCCTGAGAGTCTCAGTGACCATAGGCCAGAGTCCCTCAGAGGAGACTAGCAACAAACTTCTCTCAAAGCCCCAACATTTCTCTGACCCTCTGGGCTTTAAATTATTAGACACTGATGTGGCGATTTCTCCCTTCTCCCTCTCACACCCTGCCCTCCTCCCCACAAGTTCCTGTACGGAACACCTTCCTAAATAGTGCTAATGAGCTCCTTGTAGCAGACCTCTGATCAAAGATTATTGCCAACTCCCAGGCCCACTCTTTTTCCTGAGTTGACCACTCCACAAAGTGTCTGTAAATCAGCAGAGAAAACACACACACACACACACACACACACACACACATACACACACACACACACACACACACACACACACACACGGAGGCTCCCTCTATCAGAAAGCCGTGCAGGAAATCTCGCCTGTGGTGGGGATCTGAGCTATCGATCTGGCACGGGAGATGTTCGGGGTTGTTTGTTGTTTTTACTTCCAGATACCTGCTGGAGTCGGGCCATCTCTTAAATGAGAAGAGCAGAGCTAGAAAACATCCCAGCTTAACGTGGGGAGAGCAGCATCCCTCTGAGCGGTAGCTTCTTCCCCTCTCTCTCTCTCTCTCTCTCCCTCTCTCTCTCTCTCTCTCGTAATTCAAACAGCCTCTTCCTGAAAGGACAAGGGAAGAGAGGCCCCAGCCAGGCAGAGGGCACGCCTGGATGAGCTCAAAAGGGCCAGCTTCAGTGATAGCTCCTCTCCTGCCAAGCATCCGGGATGAGCACATCCTTCTTGACCCTCCCACTCTCTCCAGATAAGAGCACTGTCCAGAGAGAGCAGTTAGAGCCACATGGGTGTGGGAGCACCCACACAAACACAGGAAGGTAAGTTTGGTAGACCCGTTGTTCCAGCTTCACCAAACACGTCCACCCAGCCTTCCCAACCTCACTGGTTGTGACATTGTCAGATGATGGAGGGAATAAAGGAGGTAGCAGAGGAGAAGGTGATTTAGCCAAATGAAGATACTGGTCAGGGTCCGTGCTGCAGCTGATGACAGGAGCGGGTGCAGCGAGAGCAGTCACAGTGCTAACATCAAGCAGGGACAAAACCCCTTCCTCCCAAGCCTTCTAAACAGCCTGTCTCTCACCCACATAAAAATCAAAAGGGAGAGACGATGTTTGCAGAACTCCTAAGACCCCAGCACGGCGCACGGCACATTACTGGCATTCCTGATTTTTCTCCTCATTTCTCCCTATTCTTTCATTTCTTTGTCCTAAATAAAAAGACTTTAAGACCTGGGTCGGAGGTGGGAAGAAAGCTGTGAGTCCTCTCCTGACCCCCAGACCTTGCGGGTAGAGTGGTTTTGCTGCTATAAGGAAAGGGACTCAAGGAGGGTGACTCAGCATCTGTGGTGACCCACGCAGAATGGGACGGGCTTGCTGGTGGGGTCTGGGGTCTGCGTGGCCAACAAAGAGGAGTTAAGGAGAAAACGCTCTCCCTCCTTAGGGGGAGGGATCTTTGCAAACTGAAATGGGATAATCTTAACTCATAAGCCTACTTTTATTTTTCAAAAAGCCATTTTCACAAGAACTAATACCCTCTTCCCACCTGTACACACCCCCACCACAGCCCTCCTAAAAGGCAGGCCTGTCTTCCGGTCTCTGGCTCGCAAGCATTTTCCTTGCTTAGGGAAGGTGAAAGCTTCAAGAGTAAAGGACACCACACCTGCTAAACGCCCTCGAAGATCAGTGAGACATAAGCCCACCTCAGAGGCATTTTCCTGCAAACGAGCGAAAGTGGGAAAGCGGATTGGGGTCAAGGGCCAAGCAGTGGTGTGACCTTGGACAAGTCACTGAACTTGTCTGAGCCTCAGTTTTCTCCCTTTGAAATTAAGAGAAATCTTACCTCTGGGGGGAAGGCACTGTTAATTCCCCTAAGCTCATGCTTACAGAGCTCCTCTTGCCTGCTGGCCTTTGTCACGTTTATGGGATTATCCAATTCTGGCAACAGCCCTGTGAGAAAGGAACTCCGCCTCTCCACCGAAAGATGAAGACCCTGTGGAAGGCAAGTGACCTGCCTGAAGGCAGAGGCCCGACCAGTCGTGGAGCTGGGGGGCAGGTCCTCTTCGGCCCACACTCTTTCCTCCACACCACAGCCATCTCCTGCCGGGTGGGCGTGACGTACACTGAGGCCTTGGGAAAGTCTGAGGGCTGTGGAAGGAGGGGAGGAGAGGAGCACTTTTCTTCTTTAAGCTTCCCTATTCAGGACCCCTGATCAGACACTTGGCAACCAGAGTCGTCTCCTCCCCTGGCTCTGGAACCAGTGCCCCACCCTGTGAAGCAGAATAGCACAGAAGGCCCATGAACCTCTGTGGACAGTTGGGTGGGGTTTGGAGGTGGGCCTGTGAGGGCTTTACTCCCCCGAGAAGCCCCGGTGACAGCCCAGCACCGTCTCCACCTCTGCTCTGGCTCTCTGAGGGTCTGGGGCAAACCCCTTCTGGGCACCGGACACCAGAGTCTCCATCTGGGATGGAAATGACCCGAGCGAGGCTGAGCAGCCAGCTAGGGTGAGGTGGCAGTGAGGTCAGGAGGGCAGAGAAGAGAGCTGGGGACGCATCCACTCAAGGGCCGTCTGTGGTGCAGGAATTGTCGTGAGCATCCCACGTGTTGATAAGGAACTTGGGACAGAGAAAGGCCTTGGCTGGCATTTGCTGGGGAGAGGGGGTTGTTCATAGGATTTGAAATGAGAGTGCTGTGGTCACACATGCTTAGGAAGCCCTGGGTTAAACTGGGTTTTCTTTAGTGCTGTACTTTTTAAAGTGTTTAAGATTGTGATGAGTCCTGTAACTCTTCAAGAGCGGCTGTTCGTGCAGTGTTTCCCAAGCTTGCTTAGCTCCGGAACTCTCTCTTTACACACAGAGCGCTCTGTGCTGCAGAGCCCACTTTGGGAAGTGCTAATCTAGACCAACCCTCCCATTTCACAGATGGGGCCAGAGGAGGATGGGAAGCCATGCAACTTCTAAAATTGGCCACCTTCTTGAGTCCCCCACATCCCCAGGGGGCTGAGAATTACTTCACACCTGTTTCCAGGGCTTAGGGAAATTGTGTCTAGCTGCAGCTGTGGTACATGAAAGAAAGGACATCTGTCCTCTCCTTTCAAGGGGAGGGACAGTAAAGGAGCTAGGGGTTAGAGAAGGAAGATTAGGCCCCTTGAAAGTGAGGAACAATTTAACGGAGTAGAAGATCAAGAGAGCTGGACAGCACCCCTCCGGCAAAGAACACTATTCATCCCAGGTCTTAGCAGGGACCACCCAGGTGACCTCTGAGGAAGCTCAGTCCCAGCCCCAATGCCCAACTCTGCAGGCATCAGGCCTACTCAAAGACACTACCCATGACCTCAGTTTCCCCATTTGCTAATGGCTCCTTTCTGGAAAGGACGTCCTGTCCAGCCACAAAGTCCCCAGGGCCCCAAGGCCACAGTAGCCCCAGCTGCATTCCAAGTGCTCTGGAGAAGGATCACTCCGCAGCCTCCTGGGGGCACACAGGAGCTCAACCAGTGAGAGGGGCTGAGAAGTGACTGCCCTCTGATCCTGCCGCCTTCTCCCCCCAGGCAATCCATTTTCCACTGGGCCTCAGTTCCTTATCCAGAAGATGGATCAAAGTCCCACAAAGCTCCTAGAAGGATCTTCACCTTTAAGGATTCCCTTTTTCTGAAAGTGTCAGGAGTGGCTCTGGTTCTGGGAGTTTATTCCTGAGGGGCTCGAGAAAGATGCTCCTGTCCCACCCTTTAGAAATGGGGAGAGGACTGATAAGAGCTGCATCCCCTGCTTCCCCAACCCCCTGAGGTCACTGGGGGTGAAGATTCTGAGGGTCCTGGAAGAGCCAGACAGAAGAGCACAGAGATGGGAGCCGGGAAAAGCCCCCTCCTCGCTCAACATCATACGCCATTCCGGGACTTTCTCCTCCCAGCTCTGAGCCCAGCCAGGACAGCTGTTGTCCAGATTGAGACAAAGACCTGATACTTCTTCCAACCAGGCCGAGCTGGGCGGTCTGTGGAGGGGTGGTGGGGGCGGGGGTGGCAGAGAGACGGGACCACGGAGAAGCCAGCACCGGAAGAGAGTCTGCATGTCTTGTCCTCTGATCCGTGCCCTCCGTGCAAAGGACAAGACTGAGATAGCCACTTTCTGTGGGGCCCGTCTGGCCCTCGGCAGCTCTCCCCCTCCCGCTCTGCTTCTCAGCCACATGCCCTTGGGCTGAGCTAAGTCCAGAACCCGGCTGAGTAGGGGAATTGTTCTGAGAAAGTGGCCCGTTGGCTGGTTGCTATGGAAACCGACATACCACAGTGCTGACCCCGGAGAGGTTTAGCACGCTCCCCCAGCAGGGATGCCAGCAGCTGGACTGCAGCTGTTACAGCGGGAGTGGGGGCTGGAGCCACCGACAGCAGTCCCTGCTGTTCGCCTAAACCAGGCCCGGCAGCAGATCCCCTCCATTTGCTCCCACCCCAGTCCTCGCACAGCCTCCCCTGCTGCAGCCGGGAAGGGAGCGGCTGAGGCTGCCCTGGCAGGATGGGGGTGGGGTGGGGGGAGCAGAGCTCGACTCTAGAGGGAGGAGGTCTCCTTTATAAATCATGGCGCATCCTTGAAGGGCAGTGTGACATCCTCCTCATTGCATTTCTGGGGAAACTGAGGCCCCACGAAAAGGAGGAATTGGCCCCTAGTCACATAACCAGGGTGTGGCAGAGCTGGGGCTGGCACCCAGGGCCCTGCCCCTCCACGCCGTGCCCTTGGCCTCCCTGCAGCAATTCAGCACTCAGTACAGCGCCTGCCCTGTGCAGACAGGAGCCTGTAACTTGCGTCACTCCCTCCCGGAAGCAAGCATGGGGAGGGCGGGCACGGACAACTGAGCAAAAAGAGCCCTGGAAAGTGGATCATAGAAATAGAAAGAGGGACACACAAAAAGGCAAAGAAGCAGGTGAGTCAGGGAGCAGAGAGGGGACGAGAAGCAGAGAAAGTTGGAGAAAGAGAAAAGAAAGAGTTCGATGTGTGGAGGAGAGAACAGACAAGATCTCCTCCCTCGCTCCCCCAGCTCGGTTCTGAGCCCATTCCAGGGTAAACAAAGGCAGTGGGGCAGCGAGGAGGATCACGACAGAAAGCAGGGAGGGGCCCTGGTGACAGCGCACTAAGATTGGTCTCTGGGAGGCATGTCCTGCTGTCCCACAATGCCTCGAGCCCCCAGGCGGCCCAGTGCAAACACCAGCCAGCCTCCCCAGGCAGTATGAGGCTTCCTGACTCAGGCGGGCTAAACAAACACCCTCTCAGCCAGAAGGTGAGATAGCTCTCCCTCCCCGGGGTACCCGACCGGCCGTCCTCCCTGTGCATGGCAGTCAGACACAAGCTCCCTTTCATTCCCAGGACCATCTGCCTCACGTGAGGTCTGTTCTGACCCTCATCCTTACCCCTCGACAGCCATGGCTCCTGCTGGCCCAAGAGGAGAGGCAGCCCCTCCCCCTCCCCAATCTGGTCCCCACCCTTTGGCCGTTCCTCATCTAGAGCTGGGTCTGACATCAAGGGCCCCTCTTCCTCCCTCCAGACCCCTGTTTCACTGCTCATAATGAATTTTCACCCTTAATTCTCTTCCCCTCCAGCCACGCCACCCTAAAAGAGTTGGTGGCAGGCAACTGGAGGACTGCTCTGCGTCTGGGCTGTTGGGAAGCTGCTCTTTTTGAAGGCTTGGCTCTACAGACGCGGGACTCCGGGAGCAGCTCGGGAATGTGTCAACACCGTTACACTTCGTAATTGAAGACCTGGCTCTGTGCTGGGCCAGCAGATTGCTTTTGCACTTATACCACCTTTCTGACTTTTTGACAAAAATTTGGTATCTCAGGTGAGTTATTTCTGTTGTGTTTGCAGATCTGACAAGAAGAGCATTGAAGCTGATGCCCTGCTCCTCTGGCCACCTCTCTCCCCTCTGAGCAAGACCAGCTGGTCAGTTGCAGACACTTGGCCTTGACTTGAGGGAGAGATGCACCGCCGAGAGGATCACGGGTGCTCCTGCCCCTGGCCAGCAGGGTCATGGAAAGACATTTGTTGAGCAAACGACCCTGCGCCTACCACTGTGGGTGTAGTGGTGAGTGAGAAAGGGGCATGTGGAAGGAGCCTCGCACAAAGATGCCTGTCCAGAAGTTTGCAGTCTTAAAGGAAGACAGGGCTGACCTGCCACGTGCAACAGAGACAAATCAGTGCTTAGCAGCAAAGCACCCAAGTGCTGATGCAGCCGGGTTCGAGGTGCTGTGCTCTCCACTCTGCTCTCCGGGAGAAGACATGCCCTACCCATGTCTTACAGCAAGGTGCGGGCACTCACTTGGCAGTGATGGTCTTCAAGCAAACTGTGGTGGGGAGAGCAAAACCAGATCTGTGAAACCATCTCAGTGGTAAGCTCAAGCCAGAACTTTTCTTCTGTCTTTCCTCTTTGGAAAAGACAGACACATAAATATCTGACTCCAGGAAGCAGTAACATCCTCCCATCCTGACAGCAAGCATCACTTTACCCTTACCAGTCCTGCTAAGACAAGAAATGGGCCATGACCTAGCACCCACATTCCAAATCACTTTGGGACTTGGTTGCATTCCATCTGAAAAATGACCAGTATTTACAACTTCTAAGTCGTTTCCACAATCACTATCTCATTTACATCCCTGCTGCCTTCTGTGCCATAGATGATTATCATTGTCACGTTATAGATGAGGAGAAAACGACCAGGGAAGCGAGATGCTTACCCGAGGTCACGCAGTGGATAGCAGCAACATCAGACTCAAACCAAGGCCTTCCACTGTGGATCAGCGCCCTTCCCTCTGCACCACGAGGCCCCTCTGTTAGTTTTTCCTGTTTCTCACAGAATCTAGCACATGGTGGTTGTTCAGTAAACATCTCTTGAACAGCAGAAAAACAAAGGAAGCTGTCCTGAAGGCCACAGCAAGATGTGTTCGGCTGTGTCTGTGTCTGCAGAGGGGTAGGGATGGGAGAGGATGTAGCAAAAGCCTGCGTGAGTCATCAGCTCCTGGGGGGACGTCACGCCCAAGCACTGAGCCACCATTTTGAAGAGAGAGTGGTAAAGGCAAATGAACTTGTTTTTAGTTGAATTAACTTCTAAAACATCCTCAAAACTCCTGAACTATGTGAGCAGCAAACACCTTTCTGATTAAAAAAACAACAATTGGAGGGGTGCTGGGGTGGGAGGGGAGAGTTGGGGACAGTCAGCAGAGAGGAGACTGCATGGCAAGGAACATGAGGTCGCTGGGTGGACAGCACATGAAGCCAGAACAGGCCCCACACAGAGCCCCCGTGGCAGGGTCCACGCCATTGCTGTTGGGCCTCTGGAGCAAAGGCAGGTGGGCCCTCCCCAGGAGCTGCGAGGAGGAGATGAAAGGATGCCTTTCAGCTGGAGGCAAAGTGTCACAGTCAAGCAGAGGAAGTTCACAGGCCTGCTCAGTCAGTGTGCGGGAGCAGGGACCAAAGGCCTCATCTGTGCAGATGCCTGGGGGTGCCAATGTGCAGGAGGGCCAGGGCACAACAGAGGCACTTAAGGTGTCCCATGAAAAGAGACCCAACTCCAGTGCACATGGAGTGAACCAGAGCCACAAGCTGGAACAAAAAAGTTTAGTTTATTGGTCACTTACTACAGAATTTTTAAAAAATGTTGGAGCTGGCAGAAATCTTAAGGACCACCTTGTATATGTCCTGGCTCGGTACCTAGAACACAGTATGTGTCCAACATGTTTATTGAATGAATGAATATATCCTCTCATTTTAGAGATGAGCAGAACTCTGAGACCTGTAACCGACACTGGTAATGATGTGCTAGGACCCTAAGATTTGGATGAACCTTCTGAATCACCCAGGAAAAAAATTATGCTCTGCACACTTATTCACTGCCTTTGAGTGTAGTGTTTGAAAGTGAGTATTGTCTATATGGTAGCTCCTTATGAAGCAGAATTCAATCTGACTCCATTTGATCAACCCGCATCAGGATCCTACCATCCTTCTGCCGACACTGTGCAGAAGCACCTCACTCCCTCACTCCCTGTTCCGTCGCAGACTGTGACGGATTAGGGTTTGCTGCTCTCAGGGCTTCTGCTGCCCTTGCAGCTGAGGCTGCGGCTGCAGGAGCTCCAGCGGCCCCAAGGAGAGGGACATGTTCTCTGCATCCCCCATCCCCGGGGGCCCCAAGCAACTTCTGGTTTGGGTTAAAGAGGACCCAGATGACCCTCTCCTGCCCGTCCCTCCACTCCTGGCAGCCCAGGAGGCAGCAGGGGAGGGGGCGGAGGCTGCCACGGCACTTCTCTCCCCTGCCATTTCCTGTGCAGCTCCCTCGCTGGCCCTGTTTTTCAGACCTCTAGTAATAAAAACAAGCCAATAAAATGAACATGAAAATATATTCATTAGGATTTATAATGCTCATTAAAACTGCCTGTGTACGAAAGCATGACTTAGCTTCATATAAGTGGGAAAAAAATGCAAATTATACTGCATGCAAAGAAGATATTTCCCTAATCGTCCAATCAAATGCCAGCCCAATTATCTGTGGCCAACCCAATGGGTTAAAATTATACTCTCTTTCCTTGGACACAGTGAGGTGCCTGAAAGTGTTTCATTTTAATAAAAATGAAATCTGGACCCTACAGAAAACCAGCTTCACTAATGACGTGTTTACACAGAGAAAGACAATTTCTAGTTAATGGTGATTACTACCGAGAACAAATTAAACTTCCCGGAGTATATGGGTTAGAGATAATGGGAAAGAGGGGGAAAAAGTTACGGTTTTAGTGAGTGTGGGGCAGCATGGGGGGGCAGGGTGGCAGAGGGAGAAGGAAGCTAAGGAAAGTCCGGGAGGAAGCTGGGATCGCAGGGATGCTAGGTGGTTGTGGTAGGTGACAGTGTCTGTGACTGGCTGCACCGGTTCTGCTGGGACCCAGCTGGCTCTTGAGCTCGCAGAACCCTAGGGCCAGCCACCTTCAGCTGGGACAGATTCTTTCTGCAAGCTCAGAGCCCCCGGAGTCTGCTGCTCTGTCCTTCTTGGGAAGGCAGGTAACTGGTGCCTGCCATGAACAGTCATTGGGAGCATATGGGAAGTGCTTCCTGCCCACTCCACTGGCCTAGTGATGAGACCAGAGGCAGGCCTGGGCCTCAGAGCTCTCACGCGAAGCTGAGCGAGCAAGCGACCTTCAGACAGGCGACGGAGGAAGCAAAATGGACAGGAGATAGAACGATAGAGTAAGCTATGATGATGACAACAACGTAACTTTACCTACCCTTTACTAAGTCCTTACCAGGTGGCAGGCACCGTTCTAAATGTTAACCCTCTTCATCTTCACATGTGCAGCGGTATGATCATCATCTTCTTCCTCATTTTTACAGCAAGGAAACTGAGGCTGAGAGAGGTGACATAACTGCCCGGTGTCAATACCTAATAGGTGAAGAAGTTGGGCTTCAAATCCAGATTTGCCCGACCTGAAAGCCCATACTCCTAACCATGGCTATAATAAACATGGAATAGTTTTCCTATTGTACCCTGCAGGCTATGGAAACTCAGGCTCCAGCTCACCGCCTGACCTGTGCACTCAACTTTCTCTCCACTGGTTTGGCCATTGGAGGCCACGAAGATGGTCTTTCAGCAGCAAAATCTCAGAAAGTACCAGATCCCTTCTGCTTCCCATCTCCCCTCTCCCTTACCTCCTACAACCAGGTGAGCTGGGGGCAGGGAGGAGGGAAGGGAGCAAGGATTCCTCTAGTGCAGAGTTTTAATCTATGTTCTTTTGTAAACAAGAACAATCATTTGTGAACAGGCCCAGATGCAAACAGTCCCCAAATCAGGAATTCCAGCTCAGAGGCGCAGAATAATACAGCTTTGGGGAAGATTTAATAATAGTAAAATTAAAATTGTAACTGAAGCATAATGAAGAATGTGGTACAAACAGGCACTGCAAAGGAAAAAAAAAAAAAAAACAACAACAAAAACCCTACACAGATTAGCCCCTATGGAATAGTGATTGGTTGAGAGCAACAGTAAACAATGCACAGAAATGCAACTTAATTATCTTGCAATTCTTAACATTCTACCAAAGCCACAAGGAAAGCTTTGATGTTGGCAGCCAAGGCAGAGGCGGCAGCAGTAGAAGCAGCAGCAGCTCTCTCCCCTGCTCCTGGAGGAAGATCATTACCAAGGAATCTGCAACCACTACAGCAGCTGAGCCAGGTCTGGAGCGCAGCAGGACTGATCTGCTGAGAAACCAGGAAGTGGCCAACTACCTGGGAAGAAAGCATCTCTCAGAAGGCTGCCAAGTCAGGGGGGTGGTGAACAAAAAGGGAGCTCTGAGACTGGGAGCTCGAGGATGAGGAGACTGGCAGGGGGGAGGCTCACCTGACCACTAATTCCCAGAGCTAAGTGGAGAGGCCTGGCTTGGCGGGCGCCAGGGTACTTGCTGGATGGAACTGGGTGCCCTCCGTCCCCCACCCCAAACACACACAGGGAGTACCACCTGGTCAGGAATGTCTCCGTTGTTCCTGGATTTGCCCATGAGGTGCCCGCCCGGGGTTTGGGGCAGTGGGGAAGGGACTCGGAGAAAGGAGGACACTTGATTCGGGTCAAATGTCTCTTTTGATGATGCTTTCAAAGGACTTCAGAAGAGAAAGACTCAGTGGACGCCCATATCCAGAAACCCAAAGGCCCCCTTTCTATCTCCGCTTGTCCGATGCCCCAGGCAGGCTCCTGGCTTTGTTTAGTTGGGCCCTGAAGTGTCATTGAGACTGAGTTCTGTTGCTCCGTAAGCATGAGGTGATCTAAGGGATCAGATCCCCTTGGTGATGGGGTCTCGCGGTGCCAGTCCTGGGGCCACCCACTCAGAGGCTTGCCTGATGACTAGGGGCTGGGCTGCACAAGTCCAAAGAAAGTCTCTGATTTCTAGAAGAAACAACCAATGCACGGATGGCTGGATTGCTGAGGGGCTGGGGTGAAGGAAGAGGCGGCTTTTGCCTGCACATGGAATGGGGATGCTGTCGTGGTTCCCCAGCAGTTGCCACTGCCCTGGAGTAAAATATTTTCTTCTGTTCCTCGGGATTGGAGGTCTCACTCCTGTCATTCTGGGGATCAGCCTGGAGGCCACCCTCTCCATTTTCCTGGGCAGGCCCGAGGAACATCAGAGGGACAGTCCTGGTCTGTCTGCCTTTCCTTTACTCCTGATACCAAATTTTGATGGAGGGAGGTCATTGAGACCTCCAAGAGGACACAGGTGAGAACTGAGGTGGCCCACACTAGATGCATGACTTCTAGCTGCGGGTTGGGGGCTGGGCAGAGCGGGGACATGCACAGTATTGATATCATTTATTTGGAATGCTGAGCTGTGGACACTCTGGTGCACTGGTCCTAGGCAGAAGCTCACCAAAATCCGGTCTCATTTGACAGGGCAATTTCCGGAAGTGAGCAAAACCTGCTCCCCATGTCACACCCCCAACCGACCACCTGTTACCCTCTAGTATAGCATCCTGTACGTGACTTGCATAGCCCTTATCTCATTCCCAAAATATCTGGTGTATTTGTTTACTTATTGCTCATTGCCCAACCCCTCTCCCCGCTAAAATATACATTCCTTGAGGGCTGGGGCCCTGTCGGTGCAGTTCCGCAACGCAGCCCCAGTGCCTGGCAGGTAGTGAGCCCTCCATAAGAGTTGGTTGAATGAAACAATAAAATGCCCAGGCTGCCCCCATAGAGCCAGGGCCTGGGGCCTCAGGACCACTGTCATTGCTGGCCTAACTTTGTCAGTCTCATCCTAGTGGTGGGCAGGGCTCACCTCAAATCTCCGACGTCAAGATATGAGTGGGGCTGGCACTCAGAGCCAGTGAGGGGGCTTGTGGGATTAAGGAAGTGCTCGTAGAGTCTGGAAATGTAATGGAAATACATATAGAGCACTCACTAGGTGGTACCAGGCATGGCTCTGAGCCCTGGGCGTGTGTTTGCTCACTTCATCGTAACAATGAGGATTTTTGAGCCTGCTAAGTCCACTAACTAGCTGTGTGACCTGGGATAGTCACTTTCCCACCTGGGTGGCCTTATTTTTTCATCTATAAAATGGAGGTGAGTGGGCACTAATCTGGAATACCTGCTAGACTGCAAACTTTGAAAGTACAGGGACTGTGTATTGTTCACTGTCACATCCTCAATATTTAGCAAATGCTGGGCACATGGTTGGTCCTTGACAAATGTTTATGAAATGAGCAAAGTGATTTTCTGTCTAGCTCCGTCGAAGGATTCTAAGACTCTTACCCTGAACTATCCCCTGTTCTGCAGTGTGCAAGCCAGTTTCCGTTTCCCCTGAGCTCAGGAGGCCTCATTGGTTGTTTCCAAGAGCCCCATGGGACCTCAGACTTACAATTCACCTGGATATTGTCCTCAGTGTTATGGAAGGTGAGGCAGGGACCGGGCCTAGCTCTGGAGCAGAAAGTGAGAGTTGTCCAAGAGCAGGCGGGGGACTCCGTTACCCACCTGCACATACAGCTCTTCCTCTCAGCAGTGACCTAGCTTGGGTGAGAGGCAGCGTCACAAAGTGATTTCCTACAGAGATGTAGGGTACAGATGTTCAAAACAAGCCTGTGAGTTAGGAAGGGCAGACTGATAGTTTTATAGATGTGGAAACTGAGGCTCAGAAAGGATAAGCCACTTGCTCAAAGTCACACAGGTATTTAGTGATCAGGCCTCAAAACCAGGACTCCTGGCTCAGAGCTAGTCCTTCCTTCCTCCCCTTCCTCTCCCCTCACTGCCCTCGGCCTCTGACCAGAGCCCCGATTCCACTGGCTGAGGAGGGAGCCCCTGGAGAAGTGACTCCTGCCCCTCCTGAGGACAGAATCCCCAGCACCCTGCCCTTGCCTTGGAGGAATGGCAATCAGAGCATGATTTGAGATTGGGGAGATGGAAAACTACTGGTCACTTTTTGTACTTGAATCTTTAAAGACACATTTTATTCTTTGTAAAAAGCTGTTTGGAAATTGCCCTGGTGCTAAATTTTGCTGAAGACGTCAGATGTGTACACCTCTTCTCTTCAGTTGCGGAACAGCACAAGTGGCTTGCGTCTCCATTTGTTTGCTTCCTTGGTGTGTGCTCTCTTCGGTCCCCGGGAGCCAGAGGAAGCCTGGTGTTACATAAGCACCTCATCAGAATAAACATCCAGCCAGACGCTGCTTCCTTCGTCCTCCGCCCAGGAGGAGCACTTACCTCAACCCCCACATTTTCCCAGAGTGCAGGGAGAGATTCTGTTCCTGACAATTGCCCCTTTATTACCAGGCGGGCCCCGGGGGAGTTGAGTCCAATCTGAGCATATCTGGGCAGCTCGCTCCTCCTGTGACGGACAGGGGAACGGGGCATCCTCTTCCTCTGACCTCCAGGGTTCCCCCTGAGCATCCTGGCCTTGCTGATAGCACTTATTTATTCACAGAAAACCTACTGTGTGCCAGGCTCTGTGCTGGATGCCAAAGATACAAACAGGAGTAAGCCCAGATCCCTTCCTTGGGAAAGCCCAGGGTAGAGCCGAGGTGGCAGATATGCGAAAAAATGACACATCAGCAGCTGTCATGGAGAAATGTACGTATTCCGGGAACCAGGGAGGAAGGAAGCGCTATCTCTGCCTGGGGCAGTCGTGGCATTTGCACAGGCCCTTGAAGGACATGAAGGCAGGAGGGACAGCAGGGCAACTGCAAGTGGCCAGCGGGGCCAGGCACTTCTCCCGGTCCTGGGTCTGGGCTCTGGTCTGGCAGGACGCCCTCCTTCCTTCGTTCTGCAAAGGAAACTGCAGGCTGGGAGTCCTGTGGCCCACGCTTACTGCTCTTCGTGCCTCCATTTCCCCCTCTTGATGAAGGAGACAATAATGGTATCTACATGATAGGACTGATGTGAGAACTAAATGAGATACTGCACATAAGTGCTTGAAAGAGTGCCCAGGACATACTAGGCCTTGATTAATGTGAGAGCGTATTATTACGATTTTTATTACTATAACAACCACTGTTGTTGGCAAGCGTCCAGGGACCCTAAGGAAATGCCTGAGAGGCATAAAGACACTTCTGGTTGTATTTAAACATAATTCTTCACTTCCAACCCAAACATATCAGGAAGGGCCTTCCTACTCATTCTTGACTATGAAATGAAAAATCCTTTAGAAGTGATAACCCTTTACCGCGAGAGCTGCTTAGGCAACATCTGGTGGTCTTGGAGTGGGTTGTGTCTTCTGGGATAGAAGCTGGAGCCAATAGGTAGGTAACTTGCTCAGCTGAGAGCTCATCGTATACATGTGCTTTAAGAACTCTACGGACACAACTGTCCATGAACCCTTGAAGGAGTGAGGTGACACCTGCCCACAACCCACAGACCCTGCTGGTGGAGGTGCTGCGGGTCCTTAGCTGTTACAGCTGGTGGTGACCGAGGTGGCTGGCATCTGCTGGGATTTGAGCCTGGGGAAGCTACGTGGACCTCTCCTTGGGTACCACACCTTGTTCCTGGTTTTCAGGATGCCACCACACACATTCACCAGTTGCCCACGCCAGAAACTCAGATCTCATCCTTGGTGCTGCCCTCCCTGCCTCCTCCCCCCATCCCAAGCTTGTCATTTCTCCATCTGGAACACCTCACAAATTTAAACAGCTCTCTGTCCCCACTGCCACTGTCTTCAGCCCGGTCATTTTCACCTCTTGCAAGAGCTTCCTGAAAGTTCTCCTTGCCTCTTTCTTTCCCTCCCTCCAATCCATTCTACATGCTGAAGCAGGAGCAAGCTTTCCAAAACACAAATCTGGCCAAATCGATCTTCTGATTAAAACGCTTCAGTGTC
Source organism: Avahi laniger (assembly GCA_963575035.1). Taxonomy (NCBI): domain Eukaryota; kingdom Metazoa; phylum Chordata; class Mammalia; order Primates; family Indriidae; genus Avahi; species Avahi laniger. Next base: position 27,745 of record CAUYSK010032784.1, on the reverse strand, counting down.
CCACCACTGGTCCCCTTGGTAGCCTGGCCTTAGAGACCCTGCCTGGTCTCTAGCCCCACCTCTCACCTCAGTCTTTGTCCCACAGCACCTCACCTGCCAAGCTCTCTCTGGCTACCAAGATGGGATTCATAAAGTTCCCTCTGCCTGGAGTACTTCCACCCACTCCCTCTCACTTGGCTAACTCCTCGGCCTCCAGCCCAGACCGCCCTGCCTCTAGGAGCCTTCCCTGATCCCACAAGATTTGATTAGGGGCCCTCCTAGCTGCTTGCAGAATGTCTGCCCTACCTGATTAAGGCACTTAACATACTGTGCTAGAGGTGCCTGCTTACTTACCACCCGTCTCCACTTCTTACTGTTCTATGAGCTCCAAAAGGGCGTGTCCCTAGCCTGAACAGAGTGGGCAACAAACATGTTGAATGAATGACAAAAGAACAACTGGATAAACAATGAACCATACCAGTCAGGATATATGAAGTGAAAGGGACTCAGCTGATACAAAATAATACATAACAGGAGGCCACCACCACAGTGGCATTTGAGCACACAATGTGGGAAGCAGAGACACAGGATGGAGGCATGAAGCGGTTTAGGGGCTGATCCAGGAGGCACAGAGCACGAGAGGAAGGGGGTGGGGACGGGCACAGAGGCGGTGGGGGGGATGGGAACCGCTTCACACCCTGGTCCCCAGCACCCCATCTGTGGAGATCTGGGCTACTGAGATCAGAGAGTCTCATCAATAAAGGGACTTACACTATTTCATAAACTTTCTTTAAATTAAAATCCAGGCAATGCACACACACACACATATATACCCCACAGACATCTTCGTCGCTGAAAAGTTGCTCCCTATAAAATAAAAGAAGCTGTTTAAATGTCTTCCTTCCAAGCTAGCCCCACAGAGCTGGAGCTGAGAATACATTAGCCTTTAATGAAGTGAGACTCTCATCTTCCAGGAGACACCTCATTTAGCGCAATTGTTTCAGAGCCATTACAGAAAGACAATTACAAGGAAGCGGGGAGAGTAATTGGAAATGCTGGCAGGAGTTGGGCGAAATGATAATAAATAAAAATATTCAACCTAATAAGCTTCCAGGAGGGGGTGGGATGAAGAAAATCAACATAATTAGAACTGAACCTTAGCGAGGAAAAACAGACAGCAGGGTGGCAAGTGCTCAACTTGTACAGGAAGAAAGAAGCAGCCTCTGATGATGATTTGGGGGCTGCAGGCCGCTGGCCCCCTCCAGAAGCTGCTGGGGGGCTCAGTGTGTGCTATTCCTGGCCACAGAAACCTGGGCGTGTGAAGGAGGCAGGTCCCCCATATGCCACAGGAGGCAGAGGGCGGAGCCTGGCTGCTGCTGGTCTCTAGTTGTGCAACTTGGGCAGGAGGCCTGGGCTTTCGGGGCCTCGGTTTTCCCGTCTTGGAATGAGGGAAGTGGGCGGTAAGATCTGTAAGTGCCGCATCTGTGTGCTGGGAAGGCCTGCCGTCTTCTCTAGGAGGTGTGTCCACCTCTCATGTTCGCTCCTTATCTGACAGGTCACCTCTTTGGTTCTGAAATTTCGACACAGATGCCTAGGAGTTAAGCCTAGAGACTCCACCTACACGCCATGACATACAAATCATTCCTGACCCTGTCTACTTTCCCTAGAGAGCACCGACTCCTCTCGGCTTGCTCTGGGTCCTGGTCATGCCCAGTGGGGTCCGGCACAGTTCCTACAACACAACTGCATTTGTTGAGAGGTCTGTCTCTCCCCCAAAAGCCGTGAGTTCTAGAGCATTTGCAGAGGAAATGATATGAGGCCCAGGATTTGTTTCTAAGAAGCACACTGAAGAGGACAGTGCCGATAGTTGTGGAAGCCGGGCAATGAGTACCCAGAGTTCAGGATATATGGTTTCTTCTGCTTTCTGAAATCTGTTTGGAAATTTACATTATGAAAATTTCTTGGTTAGCTGTTTTCTTTGTTTTTGGAAAAAAAAAAAGGAATGTAATAGGAATGTAAATAAGTTGAGGTCAAGGACCTCAAGTTTGTCACCCCATTACCTAGCTCGGAACGTGGTACACAGCAGGCACATACGGGATCCGAGGGGGATTGGTTCCGAACCCTCCTCAGATACCCAAATCCACAGATGCTCAAGTCCCTTATACAAAATGGTGTAGTATCTGCATCTAACCTACACACATTCTCCCATATGCTTTAAATCATCTCTAGGTTCCTTATGCTACCTAATACAATGTCAATGCTATATAAATAGTTGTTATACTGTGTTGTTTAGGGAGTAATGACAAGAAAAAAAGTGTGTCATGTTCAATACAGATGCAACCATTCTTTTTTTTAATATTTTCAATCCGTGGTCGGTTGCATCCGTGGATGTGGAACCCACAGATACGGAGGGCCGCCTATATGTGTTTATTTGCTGTACGACAGTTCTCTCTTGTACTGTTTAGAAGTAAACCACTGAGGATTAAATCAAAGTCAAACTTTAAAACTTTAAAAGATTCTCCAATAGTCTCAACTGATTTGAATCAATATAATCCCACCCACACTTACTTGTGCATGCCTGTTACGTGCCAGGCCCCAGAGAATCACAGGGGAATAGGATTTCCAGGTTCCTTTCCTTAAGGAATTTGTCATTTAGTGAGATCCAGGTTGTCAAGCTTTGCGCACGAAGTGAGGCTATGCAAGGGGTGGGGCTTTTGTCCAGAGACTCTAGCAAATATGCACTAGTCTCACCCCCTGGACAGTGGACCAGTGGCCTAAGTCCATGTCCTCAGATGTTTTCACAACTCTGTCAGTAAAAAAATTTTAATACACCCTCAAGATGTACATATATAAGCATGTATGTATATACATATTAGACATACTACCAATATATTACACCGATATATGATGTGTCTCATGAAACACATTCAAAAGTAGAAATCTAAATATAATGAGATAAAAAATACAAATAAATAAAGTTGTAAGGTTTTCTTTTCTTATTCTAATGGCCCATCTTGCTTACTCTATTTTGGAGACTTCGCGTCTGGAGTATCAGTATTCTGGGACCCAAATGATCTGCTGTGCAGAAGTAATTCCAGTCTGCTCACTATACCAAGCAAAATTCAACACCTGTTTTTCTTTTGCTGGCCATAGCATCCAGTTTCCAGTAACTGGTGACAAATGCACCTCTAGGTCTATTAGAACCTGGGGCAGAAAACACAAAGCGGTGGATAAAAGAAGAGCCCAGACACCTCCCTCTGAGACAAACACAAAGGAGTTCTGTTCATTCTTTCACTCGGCAAACGTGTATTATAAATTCAGAATGTGCCAGGGACCAGGCCAGGTGGAGCGAGGGCTACAGAAGCAGCAGCCATGGACCCTCTACCAATAGCCTGGTGACAAAGGACAGGCACAGATATACCTAGGATGCATTGACCCTGGTCAGTGGCAGGAGGTTCAGGCCAGGGGCTCTGGGAGAGAGAAATTGCTTTCCTCTGAGGAATCTAAGAAGGCTCTGTGGGAGAGGTGGGATAGGAGCTGGGAGGATGGGCAGAATTCAGCCATGCGGAGGGAAGAAAGACTGAGAAAAGGAAATGTCCTTGGCAAAGATACAGGGGCAGTACATTAGGGGGTCATTCTTCTCTGCCTATCCTGCGCTCCATCTGGAGATCCCATATCCTGAGGCTGGAGGGAGAGAGCGAATACTTAGCAGAATTGCAAATAAAAGAGACAGGGGAGGGCTCTCTGTCTGAACACCCTGGAATCTGGAGAGTGAGGCCGCTACTCTCACGGCCTCCCTTCCAACATGCCAGTGGTGAAGGAGGCCGCTGAAGTTGTCCAACAAAACACACATTTATTGAGTGCCAAAGGCTAACGAGAGAGGAAGGCATTCTAATAACCAGGCTTTCTCTTCGCTGCAAGGGACAGGGCGATGACTACCCTGCAGGCAAGACACAAGGGAAGCCCCCGGGGCCCGTGCTGGCTCTGGGAGTCCATACTTTTGCCTCTAGTGCCCTTTGCTAGAGCTGGGCACCTCTAGTAAAGACATAATTGAGACACAGTATGATGAATAATCACAGAAAGGATGCCCAGTGTGCACTGGGCACTCGAGGAAGGATGAACCTTGGCAGAGATGCGGTCACAGCCATGCCCATCACTGAGAAACTGTTGTAACCAGGTAAGCGAGGCAGGTGGAGGACATTCAAGACAGAGAGAGCCTCGTGCGCACAAGCAAAGAGGCACGCATAAAAGGGCACAGAACCCCAAAATCCTTCTAGGAAAGGCAGATAGTCCTGGGATCTGGCAATTCCAAAGAGGCCCCGGGGTGGCTTCTCAGGCTGCCCTGTATGTGCCTAGCACTGGGCTGGATACTACACACAGTCAGTGCTTAATAAATGTGTTTTGATTGGAGATTGTCATTCCCAGGAAGTAAGAGCTAGGATAAGCAATTCATTCTTATAAAGCCCCAGGCAGTGCCTCATGCTGAGATGCATTTATTAAAGTCTTTTGATGAGAGAGGGAAGGGAGAGAAGGTGGGAGGGAGGAGGGAAGGGAGAGAAGGAGGGAGGGAGGAGGGAAAGCTAAAGCAGGTGTTGCCGTCCTCCCCTCCGCAGTCCCCCTGGTGCCCAGGGTCAAAGCACGGGGTCTAAGAGGGAAGGTAGACAGCAGTGGTGGAAAAGAAGGGAAAACTCACGATGTCCTGTGTCCTAACCAGAGTCAAGCCTACCTATGATTTCCTTTAATTTTCCCAACAACCTTGTGGGATGAGATTAGTATTACTCTTTAATAGATGGGGAAACCAAGGCTGAGAGATGGCTATATCTGGTCAGAGGGAGGAAGGGGGAGAGCAGGGATTTGAGCTCCAGTCCCTTGTTCCTCCACTGGCCATCTTCCCGCAGATGCCACGGTGCTGCTCAGAGCACAGGGCAACTGAGGAAGAGGGAGGTGGAGATGGGCACCAAGAGGGGCACTGTCCAGTCTCAGGTCCCAAGTCCCTTCCTGCTGTGGTTTGAATGTGTGTCTCTTCCAAAGCTCGTGTTGAAATTTAATTGCTATTGTGGCAATTAAATAGGTGGGACCTTCAAGGGCGTTCGGGTCAAGAGGGCTCTGCCTTATCACAGGAGTGGGCTTGTTACCGCAGGAGTGGGTTTGCCCCCTCTCGCTCTCTCTCTGTGGCCCTCTCTCTCACCCTTCTGCCATGTGATGCCTTCCAGCGTGTTATGAAGCAGCAGGAAGGCCCTCGCCGGATGCCAGCAGCACCCTAAGCTACAGGGGAAGGACTCAGTCTTGAATTTCTCAGCCTCCAAAACTCTGAGGAATAAATTTCTGTTTATTATAAACTACCCAGTCTCAGATATTCTGTTGTAGCCTCACAAAACAGACTAAGACACATCCTGTCTGTTCTACCTGCTCCCTGGACGTCTCTAGATGGAACTCCAGGAGCTGGTGAGGATCTTCTCCCTGGGGTCGGGGTGCCCCAGGGCCCAGGCTAGAGATGGCAGCTCTCTAGAAGCTGGAAGTTTCTCTGTTAAGGACAGCCTTTAGTAAATGAGTCCTCAGTAGCCTCCCATCCTCTCCTCCCTCTGGTTTCTTGCTGCAACCTAAGTTCACATTTGTATCTACAAAGGTGACACCTACCCTTAAAAAATCCTGGGACTTTCCCAGGCCCTGACATCACTCCTGTCCTAGGAGTTGGGAGCACCAGGTTCCAGTCTGGCCTCCTCCACCAAACCCTCTGTGCCCAGCAAGCCATTGGCTCCTCTGCCTCAGTTTCCCCACTCAGTCCTGAGAAATGCAGTGACTGCTAAGGTCCCTTCAGCAACTCATGAGTCTTCTTCACTCCCCAGGCTTTTTCGTTTTCCTCCTGCATCACCCCTCAAGAGGCAGGTTGCCCCTGGTAAGTGAGTGGCATGCTGAACCTTCTCATTCCAGGTCCCTGGGGATACCAGGTAAGCCATCCTAGCAGGGGGCAATCTAGCACCAGGGCCTCTGGACAACCCGGCCAGGCAGCACGGTTCCTGACTCAAAGCCAGTCCCAACTGCTTCATTTGATAGAGACGTCCCAGTGCAGCGGAAAGCACATAATCTTGGAGTGGTGCAGACCCGCATCTAGGCCCCGACTGCTCTGCTTTCCAGCTGTGCAACCACAAGCACGTTGCTTGGCCTTCCTGAACCCCAGCTCCCTGGCCTGTCCTGTCTCCAGGGCTGGTGGGAGGGTTATCACAGATAACGCATGGGAAGCATCTGGCACAGTGCCTGTCACGCTGTCACACGGCAGAAACTATTCTTCTCTGATCCCTCCTAGATTAGTATAACAGTAGGACTCCTAGAGTACTTGACAGTCATAGGAATTCCACGGTATAAGGGAAGAGAAGCTGCCACCCGTGCTCAGCCAGTCACCGAGGCTGAGCAGTTTCATGATGAGAAAATCCATCTTCCTGCAGGGAAATGTTCCCCTGGGGAGAGACCCAGGTGGGTCACTTGAATGTGATACACTTTGTGTTTTTTTAATTGGGTTCAAAGTTATAAAACAACAACAGTGAATTCCTCCTGCCTCTGCAGGTACTTCGCCCCAGGTGGGGATCAGGGCATTAATTAAACTCACCCAACTTCCCCCACGAGACCAGTGGTCCCGAGCCTGGACACTGCGCCCCACAAGGTCTCCTGCACCAGAGAGTGGCTCTCACAGGTCCCAGCCTGGAGATGGATTCTCCTTATGGACCAACCTCACAGGCACCCTGCCCTCCCCCAGAGACCACCCCAACCTAGCCTAATTCGGTCCTAAGTATTCCTAAGGTGCCTTCCAATTTCCCGCTGTAACAAATGGCACAGAATGCAAATGGAGGTGGATGTGGGACACAGATGTTTGCACTAATTTAATTGAGGGAACACCTTGGATTAAACACTTTGCAAAATACTCACAAATAGGTTCAGTGCATTTGGTAATGAAAAGCCTCCCAGCCCCCTGGCACTTTGCTGAGGCTGCCTGGGGCTGGGAGTGGGAGGGCGTTGGGGGAAACAGACCCGGAACAGGCGGCAGACAAGATACCTCCAACCCGGGGAGAAGGCGAGGGAGCCATGTCCCTGGGAGGGCTTCCAGCAGACTCTCCACCAGCTGAGGCCAGCCCTACCAAGAGACAGATCTGGAAGGGCTGGGGATGCAGGAAGGCAGCATCTGCCTCTGTAAGTGGAGGACTACTCACCTGTAGAGGTCAGCGGCAGGTAGACGCCCCATCCTTAGGATGCAGCTCCAACCTGGAGGCCTCATCACCCAGCTGAGGTCCAGTCACCCACCTATAGGGGACTAAGGTCCCCAGGCACAGTGACCCCAGGGAAGATCAGCCTCACTGACCTCTGGGGCATGAAAGTGGGTGGGAAATATCTCATAAATTTTGGGGTGATTTACAAGGCAGTGCTAAGCCCTCTAAAGCTTCTTCTTCCTCACCTTCTCCTATAGCTTAGGGTGCTTCAGAGGCTCAAATCCTGTGCCACTGCCACAACTCTTCCCTTCATCTGTCATCCTTCCATCCATTCATCCACTTGGCTCTGGGGCTACAGTGATGAGTGAAGCCCAGCACCTGCCCGGCGATGCACCTGCCTCCCTGGTGAGGGAGGCAGACATTGACAGTCCCAGGTGCACTGTGACAAATGCCCTCATAGAGGTATCCTTGGTAACCGGGCAGCCTGGAGACAGTGCAGCAACTTGGCATGAGAGGATCAAAAGACCAGTGGAGAGAAGGGGGAAAGGCATTCCTGGCATAGGGAACAGCATATGCAAAGATAACAAGGCATGAAAGTCTAGGCAATGACAGAGACTTAGGGGACACCATTTCCATTTCCTGTCCTTGGGGGACAAGTGGCTTAAGTGAAGGTGGACTACTTTGCCCAGACTCATTCTCCCACCCCAAGCATGGTCCACCAGGAAGGGGAGGGGCAAGGGTCTCTGGGCTGAGGCTCCAGCCCCTGAAAGTTCCCACAGTTGATCAAATCTAGAATCATTTCCTATAATGATTGTTCTGTAAGTCTCAGAGTTCAAATCAGGCCTGAGCGATTTTATATTCCTGAAAACAGAATCCTTAATTTTCAAACACAATGATCACTTCAAGTGTAATAACCATTATAGTAATAACCTCTTACACTTGTGCAGTGCCGTACAGTTTATAAAATACTTTCCACATCTCTTATAATCCCCCACCAATGACCCTTCAAGAAGATAGAAGAAGGAGTCTTATTATTCTTGCTTTCTAGAAGAGAAAATTAAAGCCAAAGTCCCAGTTAAGTAAATAACAGAACCCAAGTCTGTCTGACACCAAAGTGCACGTTTGTTCAATCATTTCCTCATGCATTCACTGAGCATTTCTTGAGCACCTACTGCATACCTAGAAACGCTACAGAATCAGAGCATGGTGGGGTTATTCTGATGATTACAAGCCTAGAGGAAGAGACAGACCATGGACAGATATACCTGGGCCAAAGGGCAACAAGTAGAGCATGAAAACTCAGGAACCAAGAAAGACACAAAGCCACTCTCTTCAAAAACTGCCTCACAGGCTGGGCGTGGCGGCTCACGCCTGTAATCCTAACACTCTGGGAGGCCGAGGCGGGCGGATTGTTTGAGCTCAGGAGTTCGAGACCAGCCTGAGCAAGAGTGAGACCCCGTCTCTACTAAAAAAAAAGAGAAAGAAATTAATCAGACAACTAAAAATATATAGAAAAAAAATTAGCCGGGCATGGTGGCACATGCCTGTAGTCCCAGCTACTCGGGAGGCTGAGGCAGAAGGATCGTTTGAGCCCAGGAGTCTGAGGTTGCTGTGATCTAGGCTGATGCCACGGCACTCTAGCCTGGGAAACAGAGTGAGATTCTGTCTCAAAAAAAAAAAAAACTGCCTCACGTGCACACGCACACCCGTGCACCCCACATGAAGATCTGAGCCATTTTTCCGGGGCTGCTCCTCCCCAGCATGGAGTGTAGACTCCTCCACCCCTGACATCCCCAATGCCAGATGGGCTACAGTCCAGAACAGTCCAGAACCAGCAGCTGGAGGTCGCACTGTAGGACATATGCATGGCTCCAGCCCCCAGTACACACAGACACAGACAGGTGGGCACACACAGGCATCCCAGCACACATGTGAGCCCTGGCACTGTGGGTAGCAAGGGTGGGACACACTCCCGGGGTGGCTTAGGTTCCTGTGAGGATGGGTGAGTGGAGAGGGGAGGCTGGGAAGCACAGGAGCTTGCAGCTCCCTCCAGGTAGATCCTCCTGGGGCCCCCCAGTGGGCTCACTTGCAGGCAAACACGGCCTGGCCCTCTGATTAGGACAGACGAGCCTCAGTGCCCTCTACAAAAATAATACCCACCTAACAGGGTGCCTGTGACAGTGTGTGAAATGAGACGCCCACAGAGCGCAGGGCCCACACATGGAAGTCACGAGTGGATGGGCGGGCACCTCTGCAGGCCTTGGTGGACATCAGCCTCCTGGCCCCCACCATTACGCATCAGGGCTGGGGGCTGCATAAAGGGTTCGTCTCCGTCACCCCACCCTCTCCTTGGCTCATCCATTCACCCTTTCTCTCAACCAACCTCGTGGGGTGCCTATTCTGGCCAGGCACTGGCATTAAGAGAAGAATGAGATTCAGTCCTTAACTCGGACAGACAGACTAATAACTGTGCTTGCGGTCCTGTGATGATCTACAGGGAAGGGAGCGCAGCAGCACTGGGTGGCGGCAGGGACGACCTGAAGGAGGAAGTCACAGAGGAGATACGTGAGCAGGGTATTACAGGAGAAGCAGGGATACTGGGCCGGGGATATCCCAGACACAGAAGCACCATGTGCAAAGGCACCAAGGCATAAAAGTATACAGAATATTTAGGGGGGGTATTCAGCAGCCCACGCACTTGGGGTGCATGTCTGAGCACCAATACGTACAGGGAGTTTAGAGCAGCAGGGAGGTGAGAGACGAAGGTAGAAAAGTAGACCAGGGTTGAACCGTGAAGCCCCCAGACAGCCAGGCCAAGGAAGCTGACCTTCAACCTGGCCATAGTAAAGAGCCACTGGGGTTGGCCAGCATGGAAGTGACATGGTCAGATACTCACAACTAACAGCATTAATTAGGCTCCAGCTATCTCAGGCACAGCACTAGGCTCCTCCATATATTAATATATTAATAGGAGGCTTTCCTTGGCTAGCCCCGATGATAAATGAATCTAAGGAGGTTTTTCTCCTCTTTGATTCGTGCAATTATTCCTGGAGAAATGGCCAATTTTGGAGCAATTTTTCCTCTCTGAAGAGCCAGAATGACTGGCTAACAGTGAAGGCAAGGGGAGGGGATCCCACACCACCACCGTACCCCCACAGCCAGGGCTGCTGGGAGCAGTGCTTGGAAATCTTCAGAGTCTCCTCGCAAGCCTCATGGTTCTCTGTCTGAGGGTTTGGGAAGAGCCTGAGAGTGGGGAATGGTGGAGGTGATAGGAGCCACAGAGGAAGAAAACAGAGGGAAATCCCTTCAGGCTGGACAAGGATTTATGACTGTCTGCAATTCCATGAACAGAAGACGGCAAGGTGGGTGGGTGGCAGCCACCTTGCAGCTTCCAAACCCCGCTCACAGCAGGAAAGGGTCTCCCCGCCTTTCTGTCTCTTCGCTCTCCTCCCTTCCCTCCCTCCTCCCCAGCTCCTCTCCAGAAAGGTTTATGGAGAAGACTCCAAATAGCCCCCTCTCCTGCAGGCACAGTCACACCAACTGAAAGGAGATTTAATTAGCAAAATCTCGTTAGGCAAACGAAATTATCCGTAAGACAATACTCTTCTGGACAGGGGGTATGATTAAACAAAGCCATTAATTGAGAGAGTCGCTTTGGCAGCTCCCCGATGCGATGCGCTCATCTCTGGGCAGGCTCCACTCTGCCTCCTTGGACCAGAGGCACAGACTCTTTGCCTCCTCCCCCGTCCAGACCACCCCCTCACACTTCATCACGCTCTTCCGGGGGGCGCTTCCAGTTGGGGCTGCAGACCTCGGCTTCTCATCAGCGGCCTCTTCGCCACCAGATTCCTACTAAAGTGCCTTGATTGCATAATGCCTATTTGCATAATGTAAATTGCAATCTCCTAGCTCAGGAGGCAGGAATCACAGAACAGCCATTATTTTTTACCACTCCACAAAAATTCTACATTTAGAAAGCAGATTTGCAGCTCAGAAAGCTGTATAAATCTGAATCCGCCAGAAACGCCATTAAATCACACCAATTAAGCTGGACCAACGAAGAGCCCCTGTCACTGCTCTCTATGCACTCAAGGACTCCCAGTGCAGACGGAGGCCACAAGAAACCGGAGGCTGTGGCAGCTGGAGGCTGTGGCAGCTGGAGGCTGTGCAGCGGGGCTGGGAGCAGAAGCTGGAAGAGGGAGGAAATTCTGTCTTGTAAACCTTAGCACACACCCCAAGCACAGGTTCCCATCAAGACCTGGTCCAGCACGGAGAGAGGGAGGTAAAACTAGTCTGTGTTTTCTAGGTTCGTTGCCTGATTTCTTGTGGGCACGCTGTCTGACTGTCTGCAGACTTTTAATTTACAGAGAGAAGACAGCATGTGAGGAAGAAACCTGTACCTTTAGCAAAGATAATGGGGAGCCCCGTGATATTTCACATGGGGTCAAACATCCACCCTTTTAGCAGCATTGGAATGACCTACTCTCTCTTCTCCAAGCCCCCTCCAGCCAAGAGAAAGAAAAAACAAGGACAAATCCTGTTCAGAATGGGTTGGGCTGGTTGGATCCTGAGCTCCTCTTAAGAGTTGTTCCCTAGGGGTCCCTGGGGAGAGGGCTGAGTCATTAAGGTCTCTGCAAAGAGGACATTCCCTTGGACAGCCACCTAAGATCCCAGCTTCTCCGCAGCATTACCTGGTTACTCTTTTGTCTCTTTATTGCTCATTCAATATTCATTTGTCAAAGGGCAAGATACTAATGTGTATTATTAAAATATCAATAGTTTATGAGTGAACTTTTATGGGAGTACAGTTAAAGGCAAAAGTCTTGACCATCTCTGTAAGAAGCAATGCAAAGGAATAACCTTTCTTTCCAGCTCCACTGGTGGATGAACGGCTGAACCATGATTGAGTGCCTATGCTGTGCCAGGAATGGCTCTAGGTGTGTGCACGTTCTAGATTTCACGAGTCCCACGGCATCCTGGGGAGTACACACAATCCTGTCTCTGCTCCAGAGACGAGGAATCCAAAGACCAAAGAGGTGTGCCCAGGGTCACAAAGGTGCTAAGTCACAAGGCCAGGAGTCAAATCTGAGCTTTGGGCTTCAAATCCAACATTTCCCCTCCAAGCTGGTGTCTTGAAAATCTAAATGATTTTTATGTTTTTATCTGTTTCCTTCATTTGCCCAAATTAAATATTAGTTTCCTGACCTAGATTCTCCAAATGGGAAAGAACAGGAAATCATCCCACGCTTTCACACAACCTCAACTCCATAAAGTGGGCCCACTTAGATATATGTAAGCGAGTTTCCAGAATCGTATCTGCACATTTAGGATCTGAAAACTGAAGGTGACATTGGGGATGACGTCCTCAGACATGCCCCTTTTAGAGGAGGGTAAACTGAGGCTCTCGGAGGCACACAAGGAAGTGGTTTAAGTCCCTGGAGAGAGTCCTAAGTTGAATTTCAACTGTGTTACAAACTTACTCTGTTACTTTCTAAGGTATTGCTCCAGTTCTCTGAGCCATCTCTCCTTTTCTGTAATTCAGAGATAATACCAGCATCACATAAAGCAGAGTGAGGGGTCAATGAGAAAATACACCCCGATGGCTTAGCATAATGCCTAGCATGTAGTAAGTGCCCAATAAATATTGGTTACTAATATTAATATTAAGCTGATGTGGAAGAACACAAGACTCTCCCTACAAACCCCAGCACCTTTTCAACAAGACCAAGCCCACTCACCCGGCTATTCCCTGGCCCGTCCCTTTTGGCATTAGCCATTCTCAGATCTCAGCCCTTTGGGAAGATGGGCTGGTTCTTTTTCTACTCTTTGGTTGCTTGGGTTTTGTTTCCATCCCCTTAAGTCACAACAAGCCATCCAGGGCACTCAGATTCCCTTCCAGAATTTAGCTGCATCTGGTCAGGAAAATGGCAAAGGAAGAGAAGCCTGGTTCCTGCAGGACACTGCCTCCCCAGGTCATAGCATGTGGCAGAGGGGAAGGAAGGAAAGAAAACAGAGGATGTGGGGTCCAGAAATCCCCAGGCCCCAGAACAGCCCCTTGTAGCCTCTTAAATTCTGATCTTTGTCTGAAACCTACCCCAGCTTGGAAGGCCTTGGCAATGGAGTATGGGGAGCCCTGGATATGAACACAGGGCTTGAGGCTTGCAGAGTCCTTCATCTAAGACTCCTCCAGACCTGACACTGCAGACCTGACAACCCAACTCAGTGGTGGCAACTAGACCCACTTTTGCCGAGATGGACCATGAGACAGAGGTTTCTACCAGCTGCATGACCTCCTAGCACCAGCATGCCCCGCCCAGGAAGGAAGTCTCCCGTGGCCTCTGAGGGGCCCTTTTAACTCAAACATCTGTGAGTTAAGGGACAGTTTGATTTATCTAAGGTAGGGATTTCTTTAGCCTGTCCTTCCAGGGAGCACATCATCCTCCAGGAAGCATCCATTTCATTCTCTCTGGGAAATAGGAGAGGCTGTGCTGTGCCACACCATGAACTTAAATGCTGGTTATGGTAGACCGTATTCTCCCAAGAAGGCTGCAACAAGGTCTATCCTATTCCTCATGCTGTTCACCACATCGAATGGCTATTCTTCCAACAGGATATTGATACTCCTTTGGTGGGGGTGGGAGGAGGTGTCTATGTTCCCTTCTCTGAAACCTACATGGACTTTTGCAGCTGTTCCCGTTGCAAGAATGCAGTGGCAGTGATGCTGCTCGACTTTGGAGGGTAGGCCATAAAAGGCTATGCAGCTTCCACCTGGCTTTTTCTGTCTCTCAGGATGCTCACTCTTGGAATCAGGCCGCCATATTGTGAGGAAGCTCAGGCCCCATGGAGAGGTCACGGTGCATCTGGTTGAGACAGCCCCAGCCAATGTCCCAGCTCAGAATTACAGGCAAATGAGCCTTTGGATGATTCCTGTATCCAGCTTTTGAGTTGCCCTAACTAAGACTCCAAACCAGTGGCACAGACACAAGCTGCTCCCACCGAGCCCTGTCTGAATTCCTGACCTGAAGACTATGTGAGCAGAATACATGTTGTTAAGCCATTCTGTTTGGAGGTGATTTGTTACACAGCCTAGCAACTGGGACACCAGTGGAACTGAATTGGAATGTTTACTGTTTCCCTCTCAGATCCAGTCCTCGCTGGCCTTCTCTCTGAAACTTTAGACTTTTAGACTCTTCTATCCTCACCTGGTCCCTGTCACCCTGAGCCTGCATCCCCCTCCTCGTCCTCCTCCCTGCCCAGATGGCAGGAGCGCTGGTAAACCACTCCCTGAGGGATCATTGCATCTTCCCACTTCAGGCCTGGGACCTGAAGAAAGCTGCTTTTCCTGGTTCCTCACTGTCCCTGTGAGGGCTCCTCACTGTCCTTGTTTCCCTGAGTGAGGGTGGCCCTGTGCCGAGGTGCCTGGCCACCCCCAGGGGAATGTGCAGACCTATTTCCCCCACACTCTCAGCTCTCATTACGGTTCACGCTCAGCTTGCTCCTCATACTCGACTTGACTTATGAGGTCCCTCTAACCTCCGATGCGAGGAGACATCGATTCTCACAAAGGTCATTATCTTCTAGTCTGGCTCCCCTCCGCCCACCCTCCGCCCCACCTCCCAGGCAGGCTTTCCTGGAACAGGACGGAGAGAGGCACCCTTCCCCATCTCCCCCATCCTCAGCCGGGGGCTCCGACTGCTCCAGAGTCTGGCTGCAGAGGAGGTGCCCTGGGAGCCCAGGCCCGTCAATCACCGAGGCGACCGGCATTGAATCTCAGGCCATTAGGCGGGAGGGCCGGCGCCCTGCTCACTCACCGGGCAGCCATCGGCAGGATGTTACCCGATCACAGGGCGGCCATTCTTATGATTTATTCAAATACTCATTACAGTCAATCTATTTTTACACAGAGGTGAAGATGTGTGCTGATAACGGTTAATCATTTATAATTCCACGGACTGGTTGGAAGCCAATGTACTATCAAAGTCGCCGCAGCAGCGGCCCAGCCTCCAGTAGCACCAGAAGCAGGGAGGAGAAGCTATGCTGGTCCAGGGCCACTCAGCCACCCGGCTGACATCACTGAACAGCGACTCTGCTGAGGGCGCGCAGCAGGCGAAGGAGGGAAGTGGGAATCCCAGACGTTACCGTGCAGGAGCACACAGCCCTGCAGTACAGAGCACGGTAACCTGCCGGGCAGAGGAGGCAGAAGTCACTTCTGGCTGGAGGAGGGTGGATGTAGGCCGGGTCCTACAGGTGGGTTGACTTTTGCCAAGTAGGAAGAAACAACATGAGCAAATAAGCCTAAGTCTGAGTGGAGCTATTCCTGGGCTGATGGAAGGGACGTGGTCAGCTGCATTTCCTTTTTCCTCCCTCACGCCTCCCCAGAAATAACCAGATGTCAAAGCAAGTGCAGGCTATAAACTTGGCCAGTTTGGGGACTGATGTCATCGCTTCCTCCTCTCACTGTCTCCCAAGCTCAGCCCACAGCGATGGCGGCTGGGGTCTGGGCTAGCCTTGTAAACTCACGAGCTTCCTTCTCCAGAACTCATGATACATGTAACACATCAAGTCACCTTAATGCACAATCAATATGGTCTAATTAAATAGGATGTCATATTACAGGGCTTCTTTGTCACATTCAGACATAATCTAATTAGAGCTCCACTGTATTTTACATTCTGACTAGCTCATTGTTGAGAGTTTTTTTGTTCACAATACATGGCTGTTAAAGACCAGGTTCAGGGCTGGTCTTTAACCCATAACCTTATTGAGTCAGCATGCAAAATGCCAATCAAAGTTACTTACAGTTCACAGCCCCTTTTCTAGTGAGCGGCATGGAGGACAGAAAGCTTCAGAGTCCTGCTCCAGATTTCACCTGTCAATGAAAGAAAACATCTTTATAGACTGCGTATGATCCTGTGGAGAGTGCAGCCAGGGTAGGGATGGGGTAAGCCCAGGGGCAGGTCTGGCTGGGGAACAAAGCTGGGGCTGGCAGCCCCACAGCACTGAGAGAGAAAGTCTCCTGCAAGAGATTCCTGGTGCAAAGTGCTTATTGTCTAGGGAGCTGACCAGGACAGAGAGAGGCTCATGCCTTCCTCTACCTACTTGGTGCCGCAATGTCTTAAGAGTTTCAGCCCCTTCTCTATAGGAATTACAGAGAAAAAAAGGCTCATGGCTGGAGTGTCCTGAGCTGACCAAGGCAATAAGCCTTTCCTAGCACCTCCTGCCTGATGGAAGATCCCATGCAGGGGGACGGAGCTGAGGGGCCCCTGTGAAAGAAAGCTTGCAGTCTACACAGGGAAGGCTACAAAAAGCCAGCAAACAACAAAACTGACCCTGTTGTTCATGGCGGGGAATGAATATGCAAGTCTTGCTACAGGAGGGAACTTTCAAGGAGAGGCGAAGAGTCCATTTGGGCAGGAAGGAGAATATGCATAAAGAATCATGGGGACAAGACTGAAAAGATCAAAAGCCTGACTGCTTTTAATTCTCTTTCCAGGATAAAACAATTTTTTAAAAACCAAGCACATATTTATCAGGCGTCTGCTCTGTATTCTACACACACTGAAGCAGCGGGAATCACATCTACGCATCTTGTTACAAAAGCATCGCCTCCGCGTCATTGGGGAAGTAAGATCACTCATATGAAATCCTGTCCGAGAAGACAAGACTATCTATGAGGTCATGCTAAACTGTGGAAGAGACATTCATTCTCTTTCCACAGAGACATGAAGTCTGCAAGGGCTGAAGTACTCCAGGGAGTTTTCCTGAAGAGGGAGAACTTGGCAGGTGGAAGGAAGAGAGAGGGCATTCCAGGAGGGGGATCTATCCGAGCAAGAGCCAGGAGTGGGAGATCACAGAGGGTCCTGACAATGCAGAGGTCGGTGTGCCTGAAAGCGACCAGAGCAGAGAATAACACCAGGAAAGCAGGGTGGGGCCAGAGCACCCAGGGCTTCCAGTGTCAGGCAAGAGCAGTCAGGCTGACCTGTGAGCTTGTAGAGCTTTTGAAGGTTTTTCAACAAGGAAATGACATGATGTAGAGCCCCCCATTCCCCACCCCATTTAGTATTTTCCCTTTAATTAAGATAAGAAAGGCTTCTTGGAAGAAGGTGGAATTGCAGTTAGAAGATTCAGGCTTGGGGTACGGTGAGATGTGCTCATGGAAATAAATCGTCCCTCTTGCCAATAGTGATGTTCTCCAGGTAAAGGCACTTCCTCTGGGGCTGTGTACTAACGCAGAAAGATCAAGATTCACAGCTCATGGAGCTACCTCAGAGACAGGACCAGACCAATGGACTACAAGTCACTGAGGACAAGGACCATGTCTTCTGCATCTTTACATCCCCAGAACCTAGCAGAGTACACAGCATGTGTTGGGTTCTCAGTAAATATCAGTTGAAACGTTGAATGGTGGACCCTGTTCATTCCAACCAGAATCCACAACCAGCACCTCAGAACCAGGCCTTGGCTGGCGATGGGCTCCAATTTGTATTAGTCTAGACTACTTATACTTCTACTGAGCACTACATGAACTCACTACACGAAGCCTCTAGATTAAATCACAGAGCTGTGTGCTCTATCCCTGCCCTCTGGGACTGTCCATCTGAGACACCAGTACTTGGAATAAGATGTAGCAGACTTTCCATGTGCACGTGATATAAAATGTAGGTAGTGTGCTGGAGAGACAGAGTCAAGATTGTTATAAAGCTTTTAACAAGCTGAAAGGATGGGCCAAAAGTAAAAAGTCCATTTTTCCCTCTACCAGTTTTTATTTCTTGCACAATAACATCATGATGACCACAGATGAAATAATTTTAAAAATAAAGAAAAATTGCCCACAATCCCATTACTCTACACCATCAAATTATTATATGCTATGTCCACATGCATATCTACTTTTTTTAACAGAATCTTTTGCAGAAAAAGATTTGACAAGAATATAAATACCAAATCCTGCTCTTAAACTCAAAAATATATTGCAAAAACCAGAGTGAGTGGGCTGACCTGGTTTGAAAAAAAAGACATGGATTATATGAGTTAAATGCAAGCTCAAGATGAGCCCAGGGTACAGTGTTGCTGCCAAATTCACTCAATGTGATCTTAGGTTGCATTAATAGCCATACCGTGTCCAATGGAGGGGTGAATGATCTCCACTCTGGATTTATAAGTCCATATTAGCTCTATATGCACTTCTGGCACTATATATTACAAACTTTGACAGCGATGAGTAGAAAAGAGAGGTAAGAGGAGACGCCCAGTGGTTAAACTATGGGTTAAAAATCTAGTTGTTCCAGGCTCTGGAATTACACTGTATAGGTTTTGATCCTGGCTTGACCACAGGCAAGTTATTTAACATCTCCATGCCTCAGTTTTTCATCTGTAAAATAGGGCTATTATAAGTTCTACCTCTGAGGGTGGTGGTGAGGATTGAATGACTTCACATACTATAAGGTGTTTAGAGCAGTACCTCACACAAAATAGGCACTCATGGAACATTAGCTGTCACTGCTGCTCTTGCTGTTTTCAGTGTTGTTGGGAGGCTGTGAGGTACATTTGTCCCTCTCTAAAATTATCCATTGGTCTTGGTTCTAGTGATTAAAGCAATATGATGCCTCTGTCACATGACAGCCCTCCAGATATTTGAAGAAACTGTGCGAAAGAGGGACTGTTTTGCTCTAGAGAGTAGGATTGGGACTAACTGCAGACATTAGAGGAAGCCAATCTGCAGTGCAATACAAGAAAGAATTCTCTGGCAGTGACGATCATCCAAAATGAGTTAGGCTTCCTTGGAAGGGAGTGCATTTCCAACACTGGAAGGAGAATTCTGCACTGTGTGAGAAGCTTATCTGAAGCATGGTTTCCCAGATTTGGGTTTCGAGCATCAGTAAAATATTGAAAAACATTAGAAGATGGATTGGGTTGACAAACTTATATTTTGATAAAACATTAATGGTGTCTTCTCTTACCATCATTTCATGAAACAATTCAGCCTTCCAAAGTAAGAAGAGTAAAAATATCTTACATTAAAGGGCCATATTAATTGATAAATAGAGCCAGCCTCATGAAAAGCATTCTCTCTCTCTCTCCCTGTCACGCACGTGCACACACACACACACACACGCGCGCGCACGCACACACACACACGCACACACACACACACACACACCTGTGTGCATATGCAACCTCTCTACATTGTCCTTATTTTTCACTCATCACCATGGCCCAGTGGAAAAGTCTTCCTAAACTGGCACTGGCCCATGAGTGCATGTTGGGGAGCCATCCATGTGCATGATATTTTAGGGCCTTCCAATACCAGCGGTCTGTGGCAAAGGATCATGTCAAAGGCTTCCAGCCATGCCATAATGCAACTAGAATTTCAGCTCAGGCTTGTCTTATTCACTATGAAAATGAAATGGGATCATAAATGAGATTGACCATTCATGTTTATAGACATGAGGGAATTTGCAAAATGGTGAATGAGGAGGGAGTTGAATGGCTGTGTTTGTTTGGAAAAGAGACAGGAAGAGGGATAAGAGCAAGTGTCCCACAGGAAGTAGCACAGTAGAACTTGACCCCGCATCCTCAAGGACAGCTGTGCGAGCATCCGTGAAGCACACCTGGGTAAGTTAGAAAGATGGAGGGAGATAAGCTTGGGGGTTAACAAAGTCATGGGTCTAACACAGAGAGCTCTAGACCAGGGGGTGAGCCAGACATGGGTTCATGCCCTGACTCTGTCATTAACTTACTGTTTGATCTTGGACACGGACATTTAGTCACTCTATGCCTCAGTTTCCTCATCTGCAAAATGATAGAGTTAGACTACTAGATTATCTTTAAAATAAAATTCCATGTGACATCTACACATTTCTGAGGTTGTCCAGACTAACCCCCCAGGGAGGCCGCTAAGGCAGCTCAGCATATCGCTGTGGTTAAGATTAGAGAACATGGAGGCAAACAGTTTTGGGTTCCAGCAGGTGCCCATGATTTACCTAATCTTAACCTCTATGGACTTCAATTTCCCCATCTTTAAAAGGGGAATCACAGTAGCACCTTTAGCTGAGGTGATACATGCACAGCATTTTGTGCAATGCCTAAAACATATTAATAACTTAGTAAGTGGAGGCTATTGTTGTTGTTATGCAGTGTCACATAGTAGGGGCTGGCTGCCACTGAATGGGAAATAGAGAGGCGAGTGGAGAAGACTAAGGACTTCCACATTCATCCCGCTGCCCATGACAAGTTTTCCTGTTCTTGCCCAAGCCAGACTTTTGGGATGAGGATCAAATTGCGACAAGCCCTTCTTGTGCACTAAGCGTCTCTCTAGATGCACTTTTTCTCTAAAAAGCTCTCCATAGGCATATGAGCAAATCTTCCAACAGAGAAATAAAACTTGAGTGGAAGAATCTGGTTGAGATAGACCATTCTGAGAGCAAACACCTGAAGGACGACCATCCCTCCAGACGCATATCCTGCGGCTCTGCCCCTCCCTGCCCGTGAGTCCCCACTCTGCTCCACCTGTGCCCCCTCGGTACCTGATGACATTTTGCAGTTGCATACAGTTGTCCAATGAGGTTGTCAGGCAGGCACTAGAGCCCCTGACCAGCAGGCTCTAAGTGACACAACAGCTGGGTAATTGCATGAAGGTATAATTACCGGGCACTAACTACTTAGCTCTGAGACTCTAACCCATCCGGCACCGAGAGTACTGCACAGCCTTCCTCTGAGCCTGATGAGCACAGACGCTAATTCCATCCCTGTCCTCAGCCCCCTGGGCCACAGGCAGTGCTGTGCCCCCGGTTGCAGAGGACCTGGAAAAGGTCCCTCAGTGATGCTCCCCACGTCTTACCCAGACCAGCTCTTATCTTGGGCCTGTGCTTATCAGTAGAGGTATGACTATGAAACCCTCTAGGAAACGGTGGTACTGGGGCTAACCCTAACGATTTTTCTACATGGGAAAAGGAATGAGAGACACTATGACCTCTCCACACTGGGAAAAAGCATGCGATTTGCCCTCTGCGCCCAGGAAGGGAAGATGTACATCCACTGAGTGGTGTGGGCTCACAGAGTGGCACGGCCTCTGCACAGGCAAACCCGGGGCGATGGTGGCCTGCTCACAGGTGAGCTTCCCTGGCTCTGTGGAGACGTTATTGAGGTGCAAAGACACCAAGACTAGGACTTGCTAATTCTCCACCAGGAGTATCACTGCACTTCTGCTTTCTCTCTCCAGAGCAGTGCAAGGGCCCCTAATTGTTCTCCGGGCCCCCAGCCTCTCCCCATTTCTGCCTGTCCACTCCATCACACCCCGCTTCAGCCCTGGGATCTTTCTGAAACACAATTTGATCACGTCCACCCCTACTTAAAACCCTCCCATGACTCCTCATTGACTGGCAGAGGTTACCAACTGGCAGCCCCAAGGTTGGCTCTTGCCTGCCCAGTGTTCTTAAAAATTCTGCCAACATCTAAACATTGGGAAATTTCACATTTAAAAATTCAGATTTCTAACTTTTCTCCCAAAATGGGATGACCTAACCATGCCAATCCTGCATTTCCACGTGGCAATCATTGGATGGCGTTGAGTATAAGCTGACCCCTCTTAATCGGGCACATGTCCTCCTGTGTGCCCTGCAGAGAGAAGGCAGGTGTCACCCCAGAAGTTTCTCCTGTCACAAGGCCAGACACCTAGAGGCTGACTCATGCTGCTGCTGAGGAGTTTCAGGGTCAAGGTGATAGTGTGGGGGTGGGTGGGGGGTGTCGCATCATGCTCTCAGCTGTGCTGTACCCAGCTGGAAGCTGAAGGAGGAGGGCCAGGAAATGCCAGCACTGCTCCCACCTGGACCCCCCAGGTGTCCTTCCCTCTCACCTGGGGAGCTCCTCTGCCCCTAGCCAGGGGAGAGCTGGGAAAGGTCCTATCGCAGTTTTCCAGGAATGCCAGTGGCCAGAAGGCAGGTGCTGAGGCATCCCCCTTATCCCATACCCTTCACTCCTGGGTCTCGGTTCTCCCCACCCCCAACTCTGTGGCGGCTGCACCCCCTCCCTCTATTTCCATCCCACTCCTCCTATCAAAGCCCTAACAGCACATATTTTGTTAATTGTACAAACCTAATGGGGGAATGCATTGGCAAAAAAGGGTAATGGCCATCAGACCAGCAATAAAACAAAATTAATGGCCCATAGGAAGAAATCATGTCCACTTAATCCCAGCTCTGAAACTCTAATAGAATAATGGAATACCAACTGAGGGTTTTTTCTCTCTATGCAGATTGCTTACACCATGTTAATCACTTGCAAAGCAGGCCACATACCACTCCAGCTCACATGACCCTCCAGGGAAAGTAACAGACCAGAAACATTCAGTGCAAGGCTCATTACTGACATGCACCACGCAGCAACACCTTCCCTCCCTCCCCCAGGTGACTCCGGGACAGCCAGTGTGGGGTGTCATTGAGAGCCATCAGGTGTGGTGGGCCGGAAAGCAAGACACATAATACCTAATAATAGCAAACATTTATTCGAGTGCTTAGTATGTGCCAGACACTGGGCCAGCGAAGTCCTTTCCATGTACTGTGCTAGTACATCCCCTATAGCTGCATGGTGCAACAAGGAAGCCACGAGTCACGTGTGACTTTTTAAATTCAAATTCTAACTAATTAAAACGAAACGAAATATAAAATTCAGTCTCACCAGCCACATTTCAAGCGTTCGACAGCACATGTGGCTGGTGGCTGGCGTTCTGGACAGCTCAGAGCATTTTTCTGTCATCACAGTAAGTTGTATTGGACAGAGCTGCTTGAGCATGTTGAGGCTGTTTTATCTTGTTCGTTTCACAGATCCTGAAATTAAAGCAGAGAGAGGAGCAGGAAGTCGCCCAAGGTCATGCTACTGATATGTGGCTGAGCTGGTCCTAACCCAGATCTAACCCATTCTGCTCCCCTAGCCCCCTCAGCACCCTACTTCCTGATAGAACCTGCAATCGAGGCAGCAGGGAGGCCTCCCGAGCCTTTTAAGGGAAGTTGGCTATAGAAAGTCTCCTCTGTTTTCTGTGGTCCCTCCAGGGCTCTCTGAGAAAGTAGCTTTTGGGGCATGTGCCAGAGACCCAGTAAGGTCAGTGGTTGCTCAAGACATTAAAGAATAAAACAAATATAGACTTAAGGGGGAGCAGAGAATAATTAAGACACCTTAAAAACATGCATCCACTTTTGGGTATTGACCGTATACCCCAAAGAATCGAAAGCAGGGACTAAAGCAGATACTTATGTTCATGGCAGTGTTATTCACAATGGCCACGAGGTGGAAGCCACCCAGTGTGTGAATGAATGCACAGACACAACATGGTCTTACATACAGTGGAATATTACTCAGCCTTAAAAAGGAAGGAAATTCTGACACATGCTACAACATGGATGAACCACAAGGACACTATGCTAAGTGACATAAGCCAGTCACAAAAAGGCAAATACAATACGATTCCACTTATATGAGGTACTTAAAATGTCAAATTCATAGAGACAGAAAGTAGACTGGTGGTTCCCAGTAGCTGGGGTGGGATGTGGGGGAACGAAGAGTTGTTGTTTAATGGTTCTAGTTTCAGTTTCGCAAGACGAAAAGAGTTCTGGGGGTGGACGGTGGTGACGGTTGCACAACACCGTCAATGCACTTTACGCCACTGAATACTGCGCTTAAAAATGGTTAAGATGGCAAATTTTATGTGATGTGTATTTTACCACAATTAAAAACTATGTATATATGCCACCACTAACTTCACCCAATTTCTATCAGAAAAACAGAAAAGAGCCTGGGATCTTAAAGGGCAGGGAGAGGGCAGCTCATTGGCCCGAGGAGAGGATAAGAGAGCCAGGGACTGATGCGGGAGCAGAGAGGGGAACCCCAAGCTGCCCAGCCACAGTGGGGAAAGTTTGGAGGGGAGGCTGCAAGGGAGTGGGGGGCTAAGCTCCCGGGACAAGGACAACCAGGACAGCCTGCCCACAGGGAAGGCGACCTTCCCTGTGGGAGCCTCTGAGCCAAGGTGATCCCAGAGGGCTAATGCTGGAAAATGAAAAACAAAACAAAAAACACAACCTGGTGGGGACAGGCGTGGGGGACCAACTCTCTAGTCTGAAATGAAGGACAGTCTAGGAATGTACCCACAGCAAGAAAATGAAGAACAGGAAATCTAAAAGAAGAAAAGAATAGCAGACAGAGGAAAAGATTGGAGGATTTGAGCCCCTACTCTGATGCAGCGGTGAGCAGCTTGGAATGTTGGGAAGAATCTTAGACCTGTGGGATGGCCCTCGTCTCCACAGTGCGTGACTGTGCATGTCACCTGAACTCTCCGGCCTTCAATTTCCTCATCGACTGAACCAAGTAACTGGACCAGAGCAAGAGGAACCTTAAGGTCATAGGCTTCCGCAAACCCCTTGAAATTTTATCCCAAAGTATTTATGTGTACATTTTTCTTGGCAGAGGCTTACAAATTTTTCCAAGATTTCAAGGCTGTTCCTGTCCCCAGAGAGGTGAAGAATCATGGAGAAGACATTCACTAGGTACATACTCAGCCAGAAAATCCTAAGATTCCAGAAATATTGGACTAGATACCAATACATCTTTGGGTCTCAAATAAATCCAGATGTTTATTTCTGGCTCGCCTGCAACACAGAGACACTGTAAAAATGAAATGAAATAATTATATACTTTGAAAAGTTAAAATTACATCTCTCATGCAAGTAAATATTGTTGTCGTTGCTGTTGTTTCACGGGAAGTAAGAAATTCCGTACCGGGCATAAAGAAGGTGGAAGAGGCTGGCTCCTTCTGCTTTCCCGAACAAAGGCAGCATCATAAAGGGATGTGAATGTGCCACAGGTTGACCCTTGGGCTCTCCTCATTTGGTTGGAAATGAGGAGGGCTTTAATTCCCCTGGTGAAGAAGGGTCTATCTCAGAAAGAAAAGTAAACACAAGCTACCCAGGAGGTACAGCCCAGGGCAGAACACATGCTTCTCTTTGTGCTAACAAGGCCTCATTTTGCATCTGGCTTGACTTTGGAGGAAATTTTCAACTGTGTAACTGAGAAAAGTGACAGTCTGAGGATGCGTCAGGGGAAAACAGCACAGGCAGAAGACAGGATTTGGCCACCAGAAAGCAAGACCTAGACTGGAAGCCTGCACAATGACTAAGCCAGGGTCACTCGGGCAAAGGGAACATGGCCATAGTGAGCAGCACATCCAGGAGCAAGCCAGTCCCGAGGCAGGAGCCAGTGTTAGAACTGGGCAGGGTTGGACCTGGACCAAGCCTTCATTTATTTATTTTTGTTTGGTTTTTTGTTTGTTTCGACACAGGGTCTTACTCTGTTGCCCAGGCTAAAATGCAGTGGTGCCATCAGAGCTCACTGCAACCTTAAACTTAAGCAATCCTCCTGCCTCGGCCTCCCAAGTAGCCAGGACTACAGGCACGCACCACCACACCTGGCTAATTTTTCTATGTTTTTGTAGAAATGGAGTCTTGCTCTTGCTCAAGTTGGTCTCAAACTCCTGGCCTCAAGTGATCCTCCCACCCTCAGCCTCCCAGAGTGCTACGATTACAGGCGTGAGCCACCAGGCCTGGCCTGAACAAAGTCTTAGAGATCATCCATCCTGACCTCCTCATTTCACATTTGAGGAAAATTTCAGAGAGCGGTAGAGACGTACTTGGGGAAGTCCGGGACTGGAAGCCAGGCCACTCATTCCCTTCATTCATTTGCAAAATGTTTTTTGAGTGTCGGTCTGTTGACTAGGTTGGGGATCAATTATGAAGGCCATTCCAGTTCCCCGCCCTTGAGGAGACCACAGTTTAGCGGGGGGCAGAAAACCAGGTGATTGGGGGGTCAAGTACGATCCAGCAGCTATGTAGGGACTACAAAGGAGGTGCCCCCCACCAAGTGTTTCCAGAACTTCCTATCGGCAACTACCCTTTAGGGAAGGCACATCCAGATAGGGAGGGATGCAGGGGGTCACCACTTTTCCTCAGACCAGTGCTGGAGGAGTGGGAAGAATTTTGCTGTCAAGTCCAGCCGAGCCAAGCCAACGGCTGTCAGCATCTCAGAGAAGGGTGCCGGCCATGGCAGCCATCAGAAGGCCTCGGAGCACCCAGCAGCCTCGGGGAGAGAGCCGGTCCTCACTCCAGCAGGCTAGCCATGACCTCTCCAAACAGCTCCATGGCACTTCCCATTCATTATTTCCTAACTCGCCTCCCGGGGCTGGTCCTGAATATTGTTTCATAAATAACTTAACAGGGCTCCAGCTTGTTAGCAGAGGTTAGGCAGATGTGCGCAGCGCTTTCTGATTATGAGAGAATCTGGCTGTGCTGAATGGTTCTGGGATGCTGATTCTCTGTAGAGCAGTGGCTCAGTGGAGAAGGCAACCGCGGCTGGTGTCCCCACCTGGATCCCGATCCCAGCAGGATGCTGAAAGAGCATTTGTTTGCAATTGTTCCTAGCCACTGATTTGGCTCCAGGGTATAACACCAATCTGAGAACAAACGGAGTAGGAAAACCGTGCCTTTTTGGGAGGAGGCCCACTTTCACCATAAACAGGGGAAGGGCAGGAGGTTTCCTGAGTTCACAGCACAAGCCAGGCCCGTGGCCTCAGGAGCAGGGCTAGCAGATTCGCTCTCCAGCCCTGAGTCACCCCGGCTGCCCTGCCATCTGCCGAGCCTCACCTGCTCATGGCTCCTCTGAGGTGCCTCCAGCAGAGGACAGATTACTCTGATGGCAGGTAGATAAAATGGGATCCCTTGCTGGCAGTAACTACCCAGAACAATCTCTCTCCTGAGCAGCTGACTGTCTCCACCTGGCACCTGCCAGCCAAGGAGCTCACAGGTGGCACAGGCCGGATGGGCTGATGCAGGCGACTCCCCAGGCACAGAGGGGACCAGGAAGGCCCTGTCGAGGCAGGACTTGCTTGGAGGGCCCTCTGTCGGGGCTTCAGGAAGGTTGGCCTGAGACGCGCATCAGGGAAAGACACAAAAGCAGCTCTGTTTCTGGCGACTGAAGAGCTAGCACCCTCCAGGGGCAAAGGGGAAGAGCTGGTGAGCAAGGCCCCGGCAGCAGCCCCTGCGCCAGACTCCTGTGCAAGATCGCTGTTAAACAAGAGGCCCTTCTTGTCCCTAAATTGTCTTCTTGTGGCTTAAAATAACTGAATTGGAGAATTTTCAACGTGACTCTCTTTTTTTTTTTTTTTTTTTTTTTTTGAGACAGAGTCTCACTGTGTTGCCTGGGCTAGAGTGCCGTGGCGTCATCCTAGCTCACAGCAACCTCAAACTCCTGGGCTCAAGCGATCCTTCTCCCTCAGCCTCCTGAGTAGCTGGGACTACAGGCATGCGCCACCATGCCCAGCTAATTTTTTCTATATATTTTTAGTTGTCCAATTAATTTCTTTCTAATTTTAGTAGAGACGGGGTCTCGCTCTTGCTCAGACTGATCTCAAACTCCTTAGCTCAAACAATCCACTCGCCCCGGCCTCCCAGAGAGCTAGGATTTCAGGCGTGAGCCACCACGCCCAGCCTGTGTGTGTGTTTTAAGAGAATCATGACATGCCCAAATCA
>CAUYSK010032783.1:0-12270 GCA_963575035.1 Avahi laniger | reverse complement strand
AATAGTCATGTTAATTTGTTGTTACAAGCTAGAGAGGTCTCCTTTTTTCACCCCCAATTTAAAACCTTTATTTTCAGGATAAATTATACCTTTTTTTAAGTGCACATTTCAGTGGACAATAGTGTATTCATGGAGTTGTGCAATCATCAGCACAGTTGATTTTAGAACATTTTTATCACCCCAAAAAGAAACCTCATACCCATTAGCAGTCACTCCCCTCTTTTCCCCACTTCTATCCTCTCCCACAAGGCAACCACCTATTCTGGACATTTCATATAAACGGAAGCATATAATATGTGATCTCTTACAACTGGCTTCTTTCAATTAGGCATAATGTGTTTTCATGCTTCATCCATGTTGTGGCTCATATCAATACAGTCATCCCTCAGTGTCAGAGGGGGATTGGACCCAGGACCTCCTGAAGATACCAAAACTGGAGGATGCTCAAGTCCTGGATATATTATAAAATGGCGTAATATTTGTACATAACCTACATGCCTCCTCTCGTATACTTTAAATCATCTCTAAATTACTTGCAATACCTAACACATTGTAAATGCTATGTAAGTAGTCGTTATACTGTATTATTTAGGCAGTAATGAGAAAGAAGCTGTACTTGTTCAGTTTAGTACAAATACAGTTTTTTTCTGAATATTTTCAGTATGCAGTTGGTTGAATCCATACATGTGTAACCCACAGATAGGGAAGAATGACTGTACTTCATTTCTTTTTTTATTCCCAAATATATACCATTGGGTGGATATACCATATTTTGTTTATCCATTCATCTATTGATGGACATTTGGGTTGTTTCCACTTTGGGGCTATTATGAATAAAGCTGCTATGAACATTCATGTACAAGTTTTTATGTGAACATATGTTTCCATTTCTCTTGGGAGTGGAATTGCTGGGTCTCATGGTAACTCTGTCTAACCTTCTGAGGAACTGCCAGATTGTCATACTCTTTTTTTAGTCCTTAGAGTAAATTTTTTTTTTAAGAAATGGGGGTCTCTCTACATTGCCTAGGCTGGGCTCGAACTCCTGGGCTCAACTCAAGCAGTCCCCCCACCTCAGCCTCCCAAGTAGCTGGGACTACACCATGCCTGGCTCTGACAATGAGAACTTTCATCTGCCACTGCCCTATAGTAAAATTTTACTGTTAAATATTTTAAAGGCAAGTAATGTTTCTTCCCTGGGAATATTAGCTAATTTACTGCAAAATTTCTTTCAGTAAAATATACACCTATGGGTCTCCTTGCTTGCCATTTTTCAATAATATTTTCAAGTAGACTAATAATAACTACCAATAGATATTTTCTTGTTCTTTGTACATTCAAAACTGTACCTCATACCAAATGTACTAATAGTAGTTGCCATGTGTCTAAATGCAAGAATTCTTTTTGCTTTATATTTCAAAAAGAATTTTATTATTTTCACCTTTATTGTTTTGAATATCTCTGATTATATTTTCCTAGTTAACAATTTCTAAATTAACTGTATATAGTCAGCATATATTAGACTATATAGAGTCTAAATTAAAAAATATATATATGTGTGTGTGT
The DNA here is from genome assembly GCA_963575035.1 of Avahi laniger. NCBI lineage: Eukaryota > Metazoa > Chordata > Mammalia > Primates > Indriidae > Avahi > Avahi laniger. Next base: position 10,707 of record CAUYSK010032783.1, on the reverse strand, counting down.
GTGTGTGTGTGTGTGTGTGTGTGTATTTTTTGTTGTTGTTGTTCCCAATTGGAAGCCATTATATCCCAGCCTTGAAATAAATACCTTGTAATATTCCAAGGTTGTTATGTTCAGTATGCAAATAAACTAATACAGTTTAAAAACATGTCTTTTTAAACAAAGTTAAAAATAAATGTTTTGGCCCATAGGAAGTAAGCTTTGTTTTGTTTATCTGGAATATTCAAACATGTGAAGCATTTGTCAATGCCAGACAGAAGAGGTGTTACTAAAGTGAGGTAATTTACTAGCACAAAATATTAATGCAATAATCACTTTTTCAAGATTTGGATTAGATAATAAAGTAGGGCTTGAGGGTTGGGGTAGGGCTTGTGCTTTGACCATTTCATTACCCATTTGACTGCTTCTTCTCAAAGGAAGTTTTCAAAGGAAGGAATTCAGCCAGTGGGACCCTGAGAGGGAGACAGGGTGGGGTCTAGTGGGGAAGAGGAAGTGAAAGCAGAAGGAAAAGAGGAGAAAAGTGCAGAGATGGTCCCAGTCCCTGTTCCGGAGAAGTCACCAGCCTCACCTTCCCTCTCCTGTTCACAATTTTCTCTGTCCAAAGGAGCAAAAACATCTGTTGCCTTTGTTCACGGTTTCTTCCTAATGTGTAGTTTATTTTTTAATGGAAGAATTTTGTGCCTTGGAGTCACTAACATCTTCATCAGTAAGCGCTTTTGTTCTGTTGATGTCTTTTAAAAGAGTCACAGTCATTCACACAAAAATCACGTAAAGATGAAATGATAAATTTGAAAGTATCACAGAACTGAAAGATGCCCTTCTTGTCATTGGATCACTTCATAAAAAGCATTTAGTGCATTTGTCCTTGGTGACTGCATTAATCAATGCCATCTTTTGTGTAGATTTGCATATTCCATCTAAGCTTTTTTGGGAAGATTTGAGACTAGAAGCCTAGTAGGGCCAAATTATTAGCATATTAGTAGTTGGTGATCAGCTCCCTGTCAAAGGTGTATGTTTTTAAACAACTTCTAAGAATTTAGATGTAATTGATTTTTTATTATGTATGTAATGCTTATCACTGAAATGCTTGATAAAATGAAATGCAGATAAATCCTCCATTTGGTTGACAGAGCAGTAGAGAAAAAGTTGGTATGAGAAATGGTGGGGGATGGAGGAAGGGAAGGAAACAGAAAAACGCTAAAATAGTAGGCTCCTGTGCCTTGTGACTCTACATAGGTTTGTCTCAGTCTTGGGGAAAAATTAGGAAGTTGATCCATAGGTTTCTGGCTTTTTGGCCACCACAGTTTTATCTTGACCCACAAATGCTAACAACATCCTAACCACTTGACCTCTTTGGTCAAGTGTGTACTGTGCCATTTCCTTCCAAAAGCTGTGATGTTCTATCCCTTTTTTCCTCTGCATTAAGACTTGCTGTAAATTCTCTCCCACACATCTCTTTGATGAAGAATTGCTGGACCTGAGCCAGTTTATTCAGATCTTGTGCTGCAGCATGGCACATAGTCTATAATGAGAAATATCCCCAATCCTGTGTGACATAAAGGCAATCTACTCAGTTCTAGAATCTTGTTTAAAATACAGGTGGTTAGACAAAGGATTAAATTGGAAAATCACAATGTTTAGAATAAGTAAAAGGAGGAGAACTTGTTTTTCATGATCTCTGCACATAATTGCTGTTCAAATGATCAAATATCTATCCTCAAAGAACCTAACATCTTTATGCAGGCTGAGTTAGGTGCCCCTTCTCAATGCTCTTATAATACCCTGTACATATACCTTTATTACTGTATAATTGCCTTCTTATATGCCTTTGTTTCTGCCCCACCCCCATCCCAATCTTAAACTGTGAATTCTGTGAAGAAGATGGCTGTTTACCATTCTACCTGGCATATTGTAGCTGCTGGAATAAATATTTGAGTGAATACATAAATAAAGGAAAATTATATTACCAAGTAATTTTCAATTCTGGTAGAACCTTTAAAATCTCCTCCTCAATTGGCATTGTCTCCAACAATATTTTAGCACTATAATACAGATTGCAGTAATAAATGTCATTCAAATTCAGGTAGTACAGTTTAGTCAGTAAACTTTTGTTTCTCACACTGGGTCACCGCCTGAGTTCTAAAAATGAAGTAGAGTTCAAATAGTCTATTTTTATGGGCCTTCTTAGTGATCTGCCTCTTACCCCACAATCCTCTTAGCTGCCTGTCACTCTTAAGCACACCCTATTCACTCCGAATCAGTACACCAGGTCTCTGTGATGTGCAAGCAGGCACTAGAATAGGAACACATGGTTTAAGAGGAGAGTGAGGTATGTAAATAAAAGATTATAATATAGTATAATAAGGGCTATCATTGAAGTATGTGCAGTGTGAAATGTAAATCTAAGGGGTAAGGTTGTTAGGAAAAGTTTCTCTGAGAAAGTGATATTGAGCCTGCTCTTAAAGGATGAGGGATTCAGATTTGAGGAAAGGGGATAAATATTACAGGGAAAAAAAACAGCAAATGGGAAAAACCCAGAAGTACGCACATACAGAAGTGACAAGTATGTGTAAGAGGGAGTACTGGAAGATGAGGCCAAGAGGAGAAGGCAGGCCCAAGCGGATGCATGTGAAGGAGTTTGGACTTCAACCTGGAGGCCAAAGGGGAAGTCACTGAAACATTGTAGACAGAGCAATGGCATGATTCTCACCATCTCTAGCCATGTCTTCTGCCCGTTAAGGACTTTCTGACTTCTTTTTTCCCTACTACGTTCTCTGCTAGTGTTTCGTGCCTGCTCCCCTGCCAAGCTAATTTATTTGGGTAAAGTGGTCCTAGCTTGCAGTTTGGAACATCCTTTAGGAAGTTTCCCCACCAAAGAAATCTGTGCCATGGCTAGATATTGTGACCCTAATCCCATTTTGTTATTTGGCAAATTGACAGACTATGATTATCTCATTCCATTTTTATTGTTGCAAGAAACAAAAATTGATACTTTGGTGCATAAAAAATATTCTACATAACATACTAGATTATCAAAATGAAGGTAGACTACACATGAAAGCAACTGAATTTGTACACTGCAGACTTTCTTAATATTTTGAGTTTAACCCTTTTTAGGATTTTCATTTTCTGTGCCTAGATTATAAATGGGCACACTAGACTTGAAGATAAAAGAGCTTACTTTCTGTCGGGCCACCAAAATGCTCCTGGCAATTGCTCTTTTCGTTTTTGACCCATTGCAGTGCATCCCCAATTGTGTGATTGTTTGTGCAGCAGCATCTTAGCCAGTATCATAATAAACCATTCTTTGGAATTTTACAAAGATGTCATTCTTGGCACCTACACTGAGAATCATTTGTGCCTAACCCATCATTTCCCATTTATGAATCTTGTTCAATTAGAAAGTAGTTTATGAACAGTGTTCCATTTTTTTAACGTAATTTGAAGTAGCAGATGGCAGACGTGCATGTTACCTAGATGTCTCAAGCCTTTATGCTTACTCATTCACACAGGTCTGCCAAGTGAAGCCAACTGCAGAAGGTGTGGGAAGCTGGCAAGCCTCCTGGGGGAACCCAGGGTTCATTTGGTTCATTGCTGCCACCTGCTGGGGCCTGGCTGCTAGAATGGGAAGGTTGCCTTGAGGGAGAGCTAAGCCATCCGGGGCCTTATGAGGAACCCTTGTGTAGGTGGTAATCAGCTGTTACGGTTCTAGGTGACAGCCTACCCCTAACTGAAAGGACATTATGAACAAAGCGTTATATTGGTCAGTGTAATGTGGTGTTAGATTATGTTGGTAACACATAATCTCCTGCAATCGTGAGTCTCAGAGAACTAAGCAGCACAGCAGGGACTCAGAGATTCTAGAATGTCAGAGCTGGAAGAACCTCAAAGCAGATTTGGTGGAACTTTAGTGTAGTTAAATGAGTTTCCTAAAGACTTGTTAAAATTCCTGGGCCTAGCCTGAGACATTTTGATTTAGTAGACCCAAGATGGGGCTTGTTTGAATCTTGTTGTTTCTTACCTTTATAATCTAATCCGTTAGGGATTTTTGTTTTGTTTTTTTAGGGGTACCTGAAGGAAATCTTAAAAGAAATTGGTGTTCAGAATGTAAAAGGGATCCACAAAAACACATGGGAGCTGAAGCCAGAGTACAGACACTATCAAGGAGAAGAAAAGAGTGACTAAGAAGACCCCTAGCCAGCATGCTAGCAGAACAATGAATGCTGAGCAAAGGGCTTGCTGCTGGAATGCTTGAACACCGTATGTTAACAGGGGTAAAATTATATTTCCATTTCTCTTGGTAAATTTTTTAAGCCTCTAATTCTTGTAAAGTTTAGTGTTTTTTGAGGAGAAAGAACAAATTTGTTTATAGACTTAACTTGTATTAAACTAGATTATTCACTGGGGATTGGGGTTGGGGGATTAAGAGGGCTTTTCTTAAATATTAGCTTTTAACATGTAAAATTAGGAAATATTTTTTAAATGAGGACTCTCAATCCTTGCTGTATCTCTGAGGAGCCAAGGTTTAATACAGATCCAAGGAGAATGGTCTAGCAAGATAAAAATGGTCAACTACAGAAACTCTTAAAAGGAATAAAAAGCCAAAGTTCCTTATTCTGTAGTTGTCAAAGAACAAAGCTGTCTTTGTTTTAAACAGGTGATCATGTTTCATTTTCGTACACACATTAATAAAAGAGAAGCATTTAAATTTGCAGTGAGATGGCAGTTTTCATCATTAGCTTGTTTTACCCTAGTGGTATCGATATGAGAAATGGAAAAAGTCATGGTCAACTGATGTTTCGGTTTGCTTTTAAAATAATTAGAAACTAAATACCTTTCCAAAATTTCAAGCTATGTCTCCCCCAATCCGATTATAAGCTCCTCAAAGACTGGCTTGCCCCGGAATCTCACTGCCCACTCAGCAGACACATACTGAGCATCATAAGGCAAATGATACCAATAAACCAAAGGAGAGCTGCGGGGGCACAGCTGAAACAGAAAAGGTTCATGTCAATTCCTGGGGCATGAAAATGTTTCTTTTATCTTTCTGTTTAATTCATTTTTAAATAAAAGCAATACATGTACACGGTCAAAGTTTTCTTTAACACAGCATGTTATATATTAGGCAATTCCAAAATCATACCAACAAACAAGACCACTGAAGCAAAAAAAGCTTTAGCAAACTAAGCACATTGAAAAGTTGATTTTATACTTGTTCATTTTGTCAGCTGCTTCTGGATGCTTGCCACCAATAAGTAGCAAAAGCTAAAAATTCAAGAAAATGTTATATAATTAAAGCAAGTAAATATCTAGCCATTGAGAGAAATCATTTTTACATTGTTTGCTTTGAGAAAGTAATTCTGAAGTTGAGTGCCACAGCACTAAGAAGATTTTTATTCTTGCATTCACACTGTAAAATAAAATTCTGATTAAGGAGGGTGTTCTCATTCCCCGCCCCCCTCAGGTTGTCTTACCCTACCTTGTTCTGAGGCAGGAACCAAATGTGGTATACGTATTACCTTCCAGTTCCTGACAGATAGAGGCTCAGTGTAAGGAAGCCCAGGGGATAATGGTCTGATAAATCCATATAGAACAGAGAACTCGGGATACCTGCCACCTGCTTGGCTCATGGCATGTATCTCCCCACAAACCTTGTCTTTTCTGATACATGGTACTGTCCTGAAACAGCCTTGTGTCTTCTCTACCCATGTCTTTTGTTTTTGTGGTAATAGTCCCTGCCAGACTGAACGTGGTGGCCGTGCCAGTAAGAGTTTCCAGGGCAGAGCCGTGTCTTATTCGAAACTGTGCTTTGGTGTTTTTGTAAACCTGACTTCTTTGGTTTCTTTTAGTTGCCTTTTACCTCATCACACCCGTGCATCTGCTTGGGTCTCTTAAACATTTGTTCTCTTCAGTAGGGTGGTTAATCTAGGTATTAGACCAGTGCTGTTCCTGACTCATTTTTTTGAAATTGCTTTACTTAATATTAAAATATAGGTGTTGGCCACGGTGGAGACTCTCCTTTCCACCCACGTACCCTTATTTTATTTGAGGACTACCTCATGCTCTGACAGACATGCTTTTGACAGCCAAAGATCAAGAAATAGGACTCCTAAGCCTTTGTAAGCTGTGAATTTGAGAGAGGGGAAGGCTGATAAGGGAGATGCACATCTGTGGTAGGATGTCACATCATAAGAAGACAGGAAGGCCAGTTTAATAGATGAGATTGTTAAACTCAACCCAGTCTAGGATGTTTTAACTGACAAAATATAATAAGATTATAGTTGCAGGGCATTGCAAAGATTTGAAATTACATGTTGCCACAGTAACTTCTAAAGCAATACAGTTTTAAAAAAGAACAGATTGTGCTCTATTGTATCATGAGCAGCTCTGGATTTCAGCAGACTTGCAGTTGTTCCTAATGGTCTGTGAACAAATTTCTTTGGAAACTTTATTTTCATCATCATTGCCACATACCCATGAAATAATAGTAAACACTTATCAGGTACTATGTGCCTTAGTAGTGTGTTATGCTCTAAAATATTATCTCATTTAATCCTCAGAAACAATGCTGAAAGGTAGGTAATGCCATTTTATGGAACCATTTCCTGCCCAGCATACATCATGAATGCTGGCCCTTCTTTGGGGGAATTCTACCCCTGGGGCGGAACCAGAGTATGCTTTCCCACAATTCCCTCCTCCCCACCCCATCTCACCTCCAAGGCAAGAAAAATGGAGCTGACCCCAGGCAAAATGGCGAAAGAGTTAGAGCTTGTCTTTGGCATTGCTGCTTGAATCCAGACACCCAAACCCCGCTATCCTTAGGATGAAGACTAAACTTCCACCTTTAAAGCCAAGATCCTGTCACTAAAGTTTGAAACTCCTGTTACACTACAGTTACCCCAGCAGAGAGCATGACTGTGGAGTAGGCTCTATGACTTAGACCTCCTAGGAGTTGAGGCTCCCAGTGGAATGTGGGAGTGGGGAGAGGACTGCACTGAAAGGGGAGCTGCCTTGTGCTCAGATGTCACCTGCGCAGACCCACTTTTCTTCTCAGTCCTGTGACCGTTTTCCCTGTCATTCGCGTGAGAGTCCGGGAGATGACAAGCCGGCTCTACTTTTGATTCTGTTTTCTTTCTGACATGAGTTCAGAGCAGGTTTCTGAGCCTAGTATTTTCATAATGTGTAATGTGTAACCGTAATGTGTAACCTCACTTTTCCTAACACTTCCCATCCTTTTTTCTTCTTTCCTCCTTTCCTTGGAGCAGGTACCACCCTCCGCAGTACAGTAATATGATGAAACATCTGACAGACACACCAGCAGTACAAGCTCTTAATAGTTCGTTATAAGAAAAGCAGTGGCTTTTATCTGATTGTTAGAAACTGTGTAAATTTCAAAGGACGTTTCAGATCCAGTAGCTTCCAGTTTAAACTGGATTCTGTTAAGTCATTTAGTCTAAAATTTTAGGGCTTGCAAGAATGATTTTCTTAAAGTGTACCATATTTTAAAACGTTGAAATCTGTATTTAAACAGTCACAAGAGGATATAGGGTTTTTCGTTGTGTTGTGGAAGTGTAAGTTCACCGGAGGAATATGTTGCTGGACTAAAAACTATAATCTGAAAAAAGGAATGAAAAACAAACTTAATCTGGTGTGGTCATGAAACACACAATGGCTATTTATTTGGAAAGTATAGACTGAGCGTGAATATATGTGAGGCACTGGGGATATAAGAGCATGAGGCATAAGAAGCATTTACAGTCTAGTGGGAAATGGAGACGTGAATGGGTAACAATACTGTGTGGGTACAGAGGTGTGAACAAATCGTCGCTATCCAGGAGAGTACTCCAGTTCATTCATTGTTGCCATTTATTCTCTACCTGAAACTTCCAATGCTTAAAGCATTTGAATACAGTAATGTACAGTATGCTTAATCTTAAAACATCGTTGAATATAATTTAATCATTGATAATTCCTAAGACACAAAAGGATTTATACAGTACCTCAGACTGATTATTATGAACACACAGCAGATGTCTGTAATACAATGATCTCAACAGAATGTTGAATTAAAGAGTTTACTGGGCAGGTCCTCTTGACCTCTAAGCCTTACTTCTGATTACCATTCTAGTGTTTCCTTGAACAAAAGCCTATCAACCACTTTGTCATTCAATCGTTCCGTGGAAAGCCATTGATGCCCACTGTGAGCCAGGCACCAGGGGTAAAGGTAACGGGTGTTTGTGATAATGTGCCTCACACACCGCCAGTTCTCTGCCTGTGTTACTGGATAAGCAGGAAGAATAATAGTTCATGTTTATTGGACCCTTACTGTGTGCCTGGCACCATGCTAAGCATTTGACTCTCATAACTGATTTAATCCTCTCAGCTACCCTATAACCTAGGTTCTCTTATTGTCCTTGTTTTATAGATGTGAATCCTGAGGCACTGGGGGATTCAGGAACCTGCTCAGGGTCATACGGTAGCCAGGGGCAGAGCCACCTTGGCCAGGCTCCTGGTCACGACTGTGTGTTAGATGATGGGTGCTCCACTGCTGTTGCCCACAGCTGTAATTCACCTGCCCAGAGTCTCTTGGGTTTGACTTCTCACTAACTACTGGTGGCAGAATCTCAAGAGTTATCTTTCCTGAACCAAAAATAATTGCTTCTGGATTCTGCCTCAGTTGCTTTGCCTTTAGAGATTTGGTTTCCAATGCTTATTCAGTTTGTGGAGTTCTTACTTATGGAATCATGTTCCTGTTTTGCTGTAGATTCAGATGGGGAGATATTTCCCAGGAATGACTGCAAATGGCCAGTGTATTTGGTTACTTACATCCAAGACCACCCAGTGACTTCAATGCCAGCCTCGTGGGAAAATTTCTGGCTTGGCTAGTTACGTTTGGGGGTCTTTGCCAAGGTCCCATTTATGTTAATAGAAATAAAACACTTCTACATGAGCATCTATGTATATGAAAACAGAGGAAAAAGGAAACATACCAAACTCTTTTTTTTTTTTGAGACAGAGTCTTGCTCTGTTGCCCGGGCTAGAGTGCCGTGGCATCAGCCTAGCTCACAGCAACCTCAGACTCCTGGACTCAAGTGATCCTCCTGCCTCAGCCTCCCAAGTAGCTGGACTACAGGCATGTGCCACCATGCCCGGCTAATTTTGATATACATGTATATATATATTTTTTTTTAGTCGTCCAGATCATTTCTTTCTATTTTTAGTAGAGACGGGGTCTCGCTCTTGCTCAGGCTGGTCTTGAACTCCTGACCTTGAGTGATCCACCTGCCTCGGCCTCCCAGAGTGCTAGGATTACAGGTGTGAGCCACCACGCCCGGCCCCATACCAAACTCTTAACAGTGCTTCTGCTGAGGAGGAGACTAGGAGGCAAGACAAAGGTAACTTCTCTTTACGTGCATATTTTTACAGTGAGAATATATATATTAATGATATGCACAAAAATTAAGCCCAAAAGAGGATTATGCCTTTTATGAAGTAAAGTAAAGACCACTCCAAGGAATACAAAATGGTCCATTTCTACCCCACTGAGCTTGGGTTAGAATACACCTGAAACCCTGCCATCAAGGAAGAACCATTCCCTAGACGACTAAGTGGGAGAAGAGGATAGATGCGGTTCAGCAGACATTTCCTGAATTTTACACACCTTAGTCCACAGCCCAGGCGTCTACAGACGGCTCCTGCCAGGGAAAGAGGGGAGAGAAACGGGTTGGGGTCTTTTAACAGTGCTGGAGGCCTTTACAAATTCTCTTAGGATTAACACCTGTTAATCCATCTCACAAAGGGAAGAAAGTGCCTGGTCCATTCAGTGACTGAGGCCTTGAATTAGTCCTCCATTGGCAGAGGGTCCACAAAAAGCTGATAAGGGAGTGAGGCATTTATTTGCCACGTTAAATTTGGGGGGTGTCACTGAGGAAGGAGAAACCCACTGCTGCTTTGATGATTCGCCAAATGTTTGTGGAAACAATTTTGAGTAAACATTTCCTATAGTAGGAGAGGAGGTAAGAGATGCACTGGTTTTAAAGCAGAGAAAAACCAAGGTAAGTTCTTGATCCTGTCGCGGTGGAACTGTGAAAAAGCTAAAGCTAGAACTCAAGTCGGCTTGAGCGGAAGCTTTTTGCTAAAGTGCTAGCCACACAACATCTCCTTTCTTGTTCTGGTGTCTCTGAATAAGGAGCGTCTCCCTGATGGAGCCAAGGCTCGAGAGGAGACCGGGCCCATGCTCCACTTCGAGGAGGTGTTCTGTTGTCATGGGCCAGCGGTCCCCAGCCCTGGGCCCTGCATATGGAAGGCAGCAGCACTGACAGCTGCTAGAGCCTTCTCCTGTTCAAGCGTAGCTTTTGCAGATAATGAATCCTTATTACTCACCAAGATTTCTTCAAAAATAAAACTCTTAATCACCTTCAGCATCAGCAAGTGAAACCTTAACGACGTCAAACACTCAGCTTTGAGATCACATTCTGTTAACCACCTACACAAAGATTCATCAGAAAGCTCCGCTAGCGTTAGTCTCCAAGCTTAATGGAAATGAAAACACCTCAGCATGTTGATTTCTCAAGTTGTATTACTGATGTTGCAAATGGATACCAAGTAATGAACTGAGAAAGGGCAGAAAAGAAAAACAAGATTATTTTAATTAACAGTTAAAAAAAAACCCAACACTTTTCAGTTGGGCCCAATTGGTTGATTTCCACA
>CAUYSK010032782.1:0-24250 GCA_963575035.1 Avahi laniger | reverse complement strand
AGCTCAGGAGTTCGAGACCAGCCTGAGCAAGAGTGAAACCTGTCTCTACTAAAAATAGAAAGAAATCAGCTGGACAACTAAAAAAATATATAGAAAAAATTAGCCAGGCATGGTGGCGCATGCCTGTAGTCCCAGCTACTCAGGAGGCTGAGGCAGAAGGATTGCTTGAGCCCAGGAGTTTGAGGTTGCTGTGAGCTAGGCTCATGCCACAGCACTCTAGCCCGGGCAGCAGAGTAAGACTCTGTCTCAAAAACAAAAACAAAAACAAAAACAAAAAACCTGCTAATAATAAAGACTGATGTTACTGGTATTTGTTTTGGGCTCCCTACTAAATGCTAACTTACTGACATCTAACTTTCTGGTTTCTTCACAAATTCACTGGAGCCAAATTGGAATCTAAAGAGAATTTCTGGATAGCTATTCTAGTTTCCTTCTTGGAAATGCAGTATAAAATTCAAGACACAGCCTCAGGAGGGTGGGGGAGGGGAGACTAAGAGTTTCTGGAAATGGTTAAAAGGGAGCAAGAAGTGAAACTGGCAATGGGGACTGTGGTGAGAGGGTTTAAATTTTCACTTGCTACCACTGTGAACTGCTTGAATTTTCCTCTAGACTGTATACACGTATTACTTTGAAAAAGATATTTTAATCCAAATTGTTTTAAAATAGCAACAAAACCTGAAGCCCACTGTCAGCAGTTGTGATCTAACTGCTTGGAATTTTTTCCTTGGAAGTAACTGGTTTTTGCATAATGCTGATGTGATTTGGAGCAGTGCTTCTCCAACTTCCTTCCATCTGCTCAGGAATCACCTGGAAATCTTATCAAAATACAGATTAACTTTGAGTAAATCTTGGGTGGAGCCTAAGATCCCACATTTCTAAAAAGTTCCCAGGTGAGGACCATTCTTTGAATAGCAAAATATTTGAAGGGATAAATACAACTAGGCCAGGTGTAGTGGCTCACGCCTGTAATCCCAGCACTCTGGGAGGCTGAGGCAAGGAGGATTGCTTGAGGTGGATCAGGAGTTCAAGACCAGCCTGAGCAGGAGCAAGACCAGTCTCTAATAAAAATAGAAAAAAATAGCTGGGCGTGGTGGTGCCTGCCTATAGTCCCAGCTACTCGGGAGGCTGAGACAGGAGGATCGCCTGAGCCCAGGAGTTTGAGGGTGCTGTGAGACAGGATGAAGCCACGGATCTCTAGCCTGGCGACAGAGCGAGACTCTGTTTCAATAAAGAAAGAAAGAAAAGAAAAGAAAAATATAACTCCACTTTCTTCTCCCTGGATTAACTTTAGCCTTTCATATAAAGATTAAGTTTAAATGGCTAAATAATCCTTTCTGGAACATATATCCTTTTTCTGTCTTCACTGTGTGGACAATCAAGACCAGCAGATGCCATAAAGCTATGGCCTCAAACTGGGATTTTTAAAATCTGGGACCTTTGGCAGTGAAAAAAGAAAGTGTGCCAGGGAGGGGGGAAGGGTTCCTTTAGGGAAGCAAAATTGCCTGGAATGGAGATTGAAAATAGACCTGGAAGGAAGAAAAGATAACAGGTGAGGTAACTCCCTACCGGAAGCATCTCTGAATACCTTAATTAAGAGGACCATTTTGGTCTGGAAAGTCAAAGGGAACCACAAAAACAAGTATCAAAGAAAATGGTCAAGGGTACAGAAGGAGAACGGAAATCACACCAAGAGGAAATGACCTAGGGCAAAACAACTCAGGTATAAATACCCCATTCAAATGCTTCTCATCCATGCTTTCCAGGGTTACTCCAACATCAAAGCAACAGAAAATCTTTGTGACATCCCACCAGGAGGAAGTCCTTGTGCCTATGCTGGAGTTTAATGCGAAACTGCCCTCCTTATGCTAAATAATAGGTCTGGATGAATCAAAGGCCCACAACCCTCAGGCAGTATCTCCAAAGGTGCTGGAATGGCTCCAAAGGCTACCACCTGGCCTAGGGATTGGCTAGACCCTTCATTATATCTGAGTCACCTCTCCAGGACCAAACCCAAGTATGCATCACCCCTGGAACGGCCTCAGGAGGTCCCGACTGACACCAGGGCCTAGAAACTGGTGCCCTAGAATACTAAATCCAAGCCAAGTTTTTTAAATTGAATACACACGCATTCTCAGACTTTATCTGTGAAGATGCCTAAGCAGTCAGCTCAGTCTTCAACACAGTGGAAAGATTTGTCAAACTGCTTGGCTACCGCTGAGCAGCTCAGACAACCAGCTGACAGGCAGAATTTCTCATCCTTCAGCCTGTTGTTTTGGCACCAGGTCAGTGAGGATGTGCAAAATAAATAGTGCCTTATATGATGTTTCCTTGGACAGCTCACGTTCTCATGGTATCAGCCATTACCTGGGCTGATGACTCTCCAATTCACATAACCAGCCTAACCCGCAAAGCAGAACTTCCAGCCCACATTCCCAACTGCCTACATGCCCAGCAAGCGTCACACCAACGCCTGCCCTCCACTCCAACACCCTTTTCAACTACCCTATTGCTTGCCTGGCATCACCCTCCTCCCAGCGCCTGAGGCTCAACATGTCTGCATTCAGTGTCCTCAGCCAAGGCCATCTGATTCTCCTTTCAAAGTTTCTCAGATTTATACCTTCTCCCTTCTCACTGTCAGGGTCCTAGTCCAGGCCCTTATCAGTCAGTTAGAAGAAATACTTCCTCCCTTCTTCCAACACATTCCCACTCCCAATCCTAGCACCCGCCAATATCACTCTACCCTAAAATGACGCTTAAACAATAATGTTGAGCATTTGTGTTTCATACTTTCCAAGGTAATTGCAGTTCAAATCATCTTATTTTCCCCTCCCAACAACCCTGTAGGACAAGTAATTCAATGCTTACAGAAGGGGTGTGGCTGGCCTGAGTTCACCCAGCTGGCAAAGAATAAGGAGCCAAGACCAAAACCTAGACCTCCCCTCCAGCACTCTGAAATATCTCGTGCCTCCGCCTTCTTAAAGTGCAAACACACTTTGATACATGGACTCCTTGGAAATTTTCCACCTAAAATTCAACACTTTCTATTTAATGATTTCTTCCGAACCCAGCAGACCCTATTTTCCACTGTTTCTCTTTACAAGTTTTTCTCTTTTTCTCCAATTTGTCTAGTCTCTTTATCAAGATCCTTTTGTATTTCACAAGCGTGATGACTGGGTTTTCATGCCCGTGTGTGAGATGTGCCTCCCTAAAGCCTTGTTAAAACGTCAGCACATTACTTGTCTGACGTGGAAAAAAAAAAAGATCTATAATTATTATTTATATTTAGCACTGCTGTTAACTGTAATAGTAGCTAACATTTGCTGAGGATCTAGAATGTTCCAGATTCTATACCACACTGCTAAATGGATTATCTCATTTTATCATCAAAACAACACTTGACTATTAACAGACATACCTAATTTAACACCTTGGAGACAGAACTTCTGATTCTCACCCATTCCAAACCTGCTTCTCCCATGGCCTTCCTCATCTTGGTAAATGGAACTACCCTCTTTGCTCAGGCCAACAATCTACACATTATCCTTCTGTCTTTTCCTCACCCCGGTCCCCATGACAAATTAAGTCCTGTTGACTCTACCCTCATAATATAGCCCCAAACTGTCTGCTTCTCACCCACCCACCCCTGACTGCTACTACCCTACTGGTCCAAGACACCATCCACTCATATCTAGACTACAACAACTTCCGACTGGCCCTCTTCTAGTTCTTTCTCTTGTGCACTTTATTCTTCTCAGAGCAGCCAGAGGGGTTGCTTTAAAATGCAAATCTAGTATGAATCCATTGGAAATAGCCCAGATACAGTCTGTAACAGGTAAACAAATAAACAAACTCTGGTATATCCATACAATGGACTACTGCCCAGCAATAAAAAGAAATTAACTACTGATGCATGCAACGACATGGATGAATCTCAGAAACATTATCCTGCCTGAAAAAAGAGTATACACTATGTGGTACCATTTATATGGAATTCTAGAACAGCAAAACTAACCTAGGGGGCACACATCAGATTAGTGGGTGCTTCTCAGGAAGAGAGATTTAAATGGCAAGAAGCAGGTGGGCATTTTCCAGGGAGATGGAAAAAGTTCTATGTCTTGATATGTATTTGTGAAAATTGATCAGAACTGAAGATCTGAACATTTCACTGCATGAAAGCTGTGCTTCAACATTCTGGCCCCCATTTATCTCTCCCATCTCAACTCCTACCTTCATCCCCCACCCACCTCCACCTACCGCACCGGTTTCCCAGCAGGGATTGCACATGCCAACACATTTCTGTCCCAAGTCTTTTCCTACGCACTGGCACCCCCTCCCCTCGCTTCTTGTTATCATTCAGGCCCCAGCCCATGTCCCCTCTGCAGAGAGCCCTTCCTGGGCACATATCTGAAGGAATTCCCCAGGCACTCTCATTTAATCCTCTGTTTTCATTCTCTAGGTGGCATGTACCACTTTGTATTATTTTCTTGTTTATGGACTATCTTGTTTAAGGACCCATCTGTCACTGTATCACCAGTGTCTAAATCAACAACTGGCACGTTAAACAACAATTTGGTGAATAAACGGAAAAAGTTGACATTATCACTATCTTCATTTTAGAGGTATGAAACTTGTGGCTGGTAAAGGGTAAGTAACCTTCCGATGGTCATACATCAGGAATCAAACCCAGGCAGGCTGGTGCCCAGGTCTATGTTCTAAACCACTCTGATGTCTTTCTCCCTTCAGTTTTGTTTCTCTGCTTGACTTTGCCCTCTGCGCTCCACCTGGGCGGGGCCTGTCTCCTTTACTTCCACTGCCCCTAGCTCATGATGTTTCTCACTGCATGGACCTCAGGCTTGATTATTCACTTTACTATTTCTTTCACTCCACATCTGTCTCCCCAGCAAGACAAGGGACTCCATGTGGCTTTGCTTCCTTTTGCAGGTGCAGCACAGAGCTGGGCACAGGCACCTAACCAATAATCACGACGTGTTCCCTCGGAGGTGGGATGAGTCAGGTAGGCTGTGGGTATGTGCGAATCCTCGGTTTCATGACTCACTTCATTATTTCAAAGTATGCTGACCCTGGTTTCTTGGGCATCCTGCCATCCATTTTCAACACTGACTTCTTAGAACTGATGCAGATTAGCACTGCTACCATCAGTCACTATGGATATTACTCAGGCCTCATCCCTGTACTTCTGGAATCTCCTGCATACCACACGAGCCTGGCAGAAGGCTGCATACAATGAATGGGGACTGATTGGGGTGGCGTGGAATTTAATGGAAACATCCCCCATACGCCTTGCCTTGAGGTCACTGAAGGGATTACTCTAAGCCTTCTCCAGAGTTTCAGTGGTATATCATTCCAAGTGGATCCTTAGAGACAGTATTCACACTTTTTTCCAAAATAAATGCATTCACCCCCTGATGAAAAAAAAATAAACTGAAACAAAAGATGAACAAATTAAAGAAAGTCTATTTCTTTAGACTTTAAAGTAAGCAGCAAAGCAACATAAATTGTAGTTAGAAAACATGCCTTTATAAGTGACTAATTTTTTTTCTAACTCACTAATATAATACAGATTTTTAGAATGTATGGTAAGACTTTTTCCCACTTCATAGTTTTAACACATTGGTCTCACAACGCTCATGATAACTTTGTGAGAATTAAACTCAACTTCGAAGAGGAAATGGTGGTTGGAAAAGTTCACATCATTTACTCAGAGAAGGATTAAAATGTAGGTCTGACTTTCTTTGCTTGATCTTGTAGCAGAAGTCCAGGCCATCAAATAAGAGTTGCTTGTCATTAGGTCCCCATGAGCTAAAGAGAACTACACTTAGCTATAAATAGAATTAAAGTTCTCTGAGCCTCAGTTTCCTCATCTTTAAAACACAATTTCCTTTCCTCCAATCTCACAAAGCCTGTGAATATAACATTACCCATTTATTCAACAAATATTTATTGAGTGCCTACTACATCCAGGGTATTGTCTACCCAGAATAGGAAGTAAACCAAAGTCTACTTCATGGAGCTTCTATTGTCAAAAGGAAGCAGATAAGACACGATTTTAAAAAACCATTTGATTTCCAAATATTAACAAGTACAGTAGAGGAAAATGAAACAAGGTAAGATTGCAGAGTGATGGATGGGGTATTGCTGTTTTAGACAGGAGGGGTCAGGACATCTTCTCTGAGAAGTTGGCATTTGAGAACAGACTAGAATGAGGCTTTGAGACCAAGACACAGAAGTATCTGGAGGAGAAAAGTGTTCAACGCAGCGGGTAACTGCATGCACAACTAGATGCCAGAGATAAAAGTGATTGAAAATTGTAAAGGACTCAATTCTAGTTCAATTATAAATTGTCACAAGAAGTTTGAACAGGAGCTACCTGAGCAGATGTCTTCTAAAGCAGGCCATGGAATTAAATGTTAAATGAATAAATCAATGGCAATAGGTGTAACATCCCATGATGTGTGTGCACACACACTAGGTAAATTCAAAGACAAAAATCCCATTTTGTCAAATATATAAACTACAGAAAAGATTAATCTACAAGTGGATGTCCACATGATTCCATTAAATAATAAGCTCATCTTATATATTCAATACTAGCTTTCAGGGATACAGTTGCTATAAAAGATTTCTGTGGCACTATATAGTAATTTTTGTTTCTCACTGCCATTCCTGGGAGAAGGTGACGTTGAGTGGCCTCAGCAGGCAGTCCTGAAGAACATGGGAATGAACGCTCACTTCCCAACAGCTCCATCAACTATGCCAACAGAAGTGACACTGCCCGATTTATGTCCTGGGTTCTGGCCAGCCTTCTAGGAAACCCGCCTCCACTCCCAACATATATGGTTCTGTGTGGCTTACAGAATGTGACGTGCAACAACTCTAGTCATCTTCCAGGACCAGGGCAGGTGGCAACAGGACTTCACATGGATATTTACCGGTAAGGACGCACCAATACAGACACCAGGGGAGACGGAATTGTGCAGGCTGGACATTCTACCAACTGTGACCTCATCGGCCCCCTGCACCCACCTCCCCTTCCTTCTGCCTCTGCTCCATTCCATTGGTTATCTACATCTACCTGGCCAAGTACACCTCCTTGATTTCTCGTCCACATTCCTGCCCTCCTGGGTTCTTCCCAATATACCTGAATATCAAATTCCCATCCTTTCTTTCCAAAAGCCTAAGTAAAATTCATTCTATGAGATTGTCCATAGCTGATGACTTCCATCCTGAAAATAGCTGGCAATTTTTAACTTGTTTTTAAATTTTAAAACATGTGTCTTTACAAATTACTGCTATACACAACAACATGGATACATCTCACAGATTTAATGTTGAGTGAAAGAAGCCAGATACAAAGAGTTCATACCATTTGATTCCATTTATGTAAAGTTTAAGAACAGACAAAACTAATCTCTGGTAACAGAAGTCAGAATAAGGGTTACCAGAAGTAGGGAGAAGGCACTGGGGAGCCCTCTGAGGTGCTGAAAATGTCCTATAGCTTTATCTAGGCGGCAGTTGCACTGAAGTAGACATATGTAAAAATTCATTGCGTTATAAACTTATGATTGAGCACATTACTGTATGCATAATCAAATTAAATCTTTTTTAAAAAATTACTTTCCTTTGATTGTGCTGAGATATCGCTGTGCATTCAGTCTTAAATAGAACTGTTTGGGGACTACTAAACTTTCACCATAGTCAATTCCTTAACTTTCTGTCACATCTGGCACCTTCCACAGCCTGAATAGGTACCTCTTTCATCTGCCTTCGACAGGGAATTCTACTGGGCCGGCAGTGACCAGTCTTGATTGTCAGCTTTAAAACAATCAAGGGCATGCATATGTCTGTCCTGAGGCAGTAATAAAGAACACTTATTTTGTTTGCTTTATGGCCTGCACAGTTTCAATGGACTAGAAAAGGCTTTGAACATACCTCTCTCAATAGGAGTACAATAAACCTCAAATGAGAGCAGCAGAATGCCTGAAACAAATGAAATCGTCTCCGGAAACCGTTTGGAAGAAGAGTGACCCCCTCCATCCTCATGAGAAAGTTTTGGAAGAGGAGGCAAAACGGTGGTGCTCTGGCAAGAGAATCTTTGTGGGCCGGCGCTTTAACCTGAGTAACCACTGCAGCTTGAGGAAGTCGCTTAACCTCTTTGGGTCTCAGTTCCCTGCTTTAGTAAAATGACCTTCCTTACCTTCCTCTTAACCCGGGTAGAAGAATCAAATGACATGAGACGTAACACTTGGGCAAAACACAAACTGCCAATACCAATGGAATGTCTTTAAAAACAAAATAAAACAGACTATTGTGGAATGCCTGTGTTCCAAGAACTTTCACATACGGTAAACTATTTAACACCGATGGTAAGTCAGTGAGGTGGCACCTGGACTTCCACTCCACCGAGGAGGAAACTGAAACTAGGCAGTGGAGTGGCTGCCCGCGGGCACCCAGGGTGGGGAGAGTGGGGGAGGGTTCTCCCGATGTGCCGCCCACATGCAGGTAGCCGGGGAGCCTGTTCTGATCCCATGTTTGAATCAGATTACCACCAAGAAAGGCACCCTGCATGGAGAGTGAGGAAACTGTTGACAACCCTTCCTAAACAGCTACTTTCTGTTTAGGAGAGACTAACCAAATCAGAACCCCTGTGCCTTGAAAATTCAAATTTTATTAGCACTGCATTGAGTATTCAGATCTTTCACCTGAGAAGCAGATGTGCTGACTGTTCCAAGGCATCTCACAGGAAAGTGTGCATTTCACCCTCCATACTTCCCATGATGGGTCAGACCCTGTGGATGGGCCTAACAACCCTAGAATTAAATCTGGCTAACATGGATAGGCAACTGGGTTTAAAACTGCTGGCTGGTTTTAGAAAACAAAACAAAACAAAAATCTTAAACAGCACTGCATCACAAATCGCTACTTGCAAGCACATGCTTCCTAAAACAAAACAGTCCTCAGCAGATTTTGTTCTGTTTTGCCCTGTAAACTACTTTTTCAGTTATATAAAACTACAAATTGCAATCTGAAAGCTTTGCAGGCTTGAATTTCCATCTTCCCTGAAAATTTATGAGGACACAGAATTAAATTTGGACATCTTTCTCTCAGCCTTTTTGTATTGCGTCTGCCAAATGAAAAACATTTTTCCTGTGTGTGTTTGGCTCTATGACAGTGGTCCCCAACCCTTCTGGCACCAGGGACCAGTTTCATGGAAGACAATTTTTTCCACAGATTGCGGGGAGCTCTGCGGCCCAGGCTCTAACAGGCCACAAACCGTACTGGTCTGCAGCCCAGGGTTGGGGACCTCAGCTCTATGATCTTACAGCCTTTCAGAGAAGTCACCACACATGACATAACTGTATGCAGTATATTTATGTGGCTAAAGACTAATCTTTTAAAACATTTTATCTGCCTCCCCCCCATGTTTTGTATTTTGCTGTAACAATCCTGTCTATTTGAAGAGTGTTGAAAAAGATATTTTTAATTTGGTTTCTGTTTGCAAGCCAACAATCAATTGATACAAAATATCACCTTAAAAAGGTCCTGTGGCAGGAGGAAACTTTTGGGGAGGATGGAAGAGTTATAAAACTGGATTGTGGTGATGGATATACAACTGTATACATTTACTCAAAAGCATCTGAGTGAGTTTTATGATCTATAAATGATACCAAAATAAAGCTATTTAAAAAATATGCCCATGATGAACAAAGTAAGATTTTTCAGATTTAGAGTATTATTCAAATTCACATTAAAAGATTGTTTTTTGTTTCCAATGCTGCAAAAGTATATATGGTATTATGGGACACTACAATTTTCCTCTAAAGCAGGGTTTCTCAACTTCTGCACTATTGACATTTTGTGCCAGATAAGCCTTTTGTTGTGGGGAGCTGTCCTGTGCATTGTGGGATGTTTAGCAATATCCCTGGGCTCTACTCACCAGTTGCCAGGAGCACTCCCTTCCCCCAACTGCAATGACCAAAAAAGTCTCCAGATATTGCCAGATGTTCCCTGGGGGACCAAACAGTTCCTGGGTAAGAGCTCCTGCTCTAGATGCTGACAATTGAAAAGAAATTTGCTCTCTGGAGGAATGATTGACAAATACAAACAACTGCATTAGGGGGCTCTCCCGAACTATAAGGCTTGTTCCAGTGTCCTGTCTACCAGCCCTCGGACAACAGAGGATGCTTCCTGGATGCTTTTTCTCCTATAGTGGCACCTCTACCTCCACTCTGCATATTCTACAGTGTCATTTCTAGATTATAAGCCATTATTTTTAAAATTAAGAGTAATTTTATAGTCCTGTTCCCATTGTAATTCTCTAAGTATGGCACTCAGCCCAGAATCCAAGCAACTGGGTTCTCAATAAATGCTTTGTGGCCACTGACTCTGATATACAAATAAAGTACCAGGCAATTCAGTTCAGCCAGCATTAACCTGGCATCTTTAAGTTCTAGAAACTTTGGGGGCATTTTCTCTTTTAATTTCAAGGTTGAAGTTATGGCCACCATTTTATAGATGTAGTAATCAAGGTTCAGAGAAAAACTAAGTGACTTGTGTCCGAGATCACACAAGTGGCAGAGCTGAGATTTGAGGCTGAGTCTCATGTTCTTTCTTGACTTTCCAGTTAACAGTGTCTCTCTTAAGCTGCTAAAAGGGCTTGCCATGGGCAAGAACACTGTGCTGGATGACTAAAATAGCCCATTTTAAATCCTCATTGTTATGCTATAATAGGGGATAACATTATTCCTACTTTTTAGACAGGGAAATAGAAGTTGCAGTGAAGTCCTTGTCCAAGGTCACTGGGCTGGATATCCTAAAACTTAAACTCAGTTTAACCTGAACTCTGAAGCCTGTTCTCTTAGCCACTACATCCCTCATGATAAATGGCCTATTTCTTTAGGAAGGGTAAGTCAATGATTTTGTTTTTGTTTTTAAGTTAGTAGATGTTACGCTTTAATTCAAGGAGATTGGGATTTGGGCTACTCATACATTTACTTAAGGTTTCTTTTATAACATTAAAAACCCAGTCCCATCAACATCTGCAGGATACCTAGAGATGCCCTACATGAAAAATCTCCTCTACCCAGTTGTCAAGAAGTAATCAAGTTAAAATTCCACAACTGCTATCCAACAGCTAATCATTTTCTCCATTTTCTCTTCTCTAGTTCATTCACTCAGTCAATAACCACATCATTTAGAATCTGTTCAGAGATTCTAAACACATATCAAATAATCACACTTATTTACAATCACAATAAGAGTACCAGGAAGGAAGAGTATAGAAAAGTTTTGATAATTTCTAATGAGAAGTCTGGCTGAGAGAGTAAAGGAAAGTCAAGGAATCTGAGATGCACAGGAAGAACTGGGAGTTAATTTTAAAGTAAGGAGAGAAGAGTTTTCAGTCCCAGTGAATGGCATGTGCAAAGGCCCTGAGGCAGAAGGGAACCATGTACTCAAGGCCCTGACAAAGAGTCAGAGATAGCAGTGGCCAGGCTCTACAGGGCCTTGTGGACCCCAATAAGAGAAATTAAAGGGCCCAAAGTATGGGCATTACATGGTCAGATCTACATTCTTAATGATCACTTTGGCTGTGTCACACATGAGCAAAATGACTCTGAAACAACCTTTGCAGGGTATAATTCAAAGACCTCTACCCTGGATCCTGTAAAACAAGTTTGTTTCTTTTTTTTTTTTTTTTCCTTCTCTCTAGGGTGTGGCACACTACCCTGGCTGTGAACTAGCTCCCCTTCTTTATCAGTTTTGTTTGTGAAGTTTAAAGGCCAGATGTTTTAACAGGTCTGGGATCTGTTTTTCTTTCAATACTCCTCAGTAAACTACCTCACCTCTTTCTAGGTCTCACCTCCGTAATCTTTCCAACTTACCAAGGTGCCTGTGGCAAAAGGTAGAACAATCTGTCCTTTCCAGCTTGCTTCTGTTAAGTGCAGAGACAAGCTGAGAAAGAACCACAAAACGTTCTCTCTAGCACCCCCTCATCCTCAATCAAGCACAGTTAAAAAAAAAAAAAGCAAACCTGAGACAATGTGACTCCCCCAGTTAAGCTTCCTGGAGTCCTCAGTGCCCTCTTGGCCACACACCCCCTACCCCAACCCAGGAGCCCTGGCCAGTGAAGGGCTGGCTCTGGTTGGCTCAACTCCAAGCCTGCAGAACTGCTTTCAGTTTCTCCACTACAAGAAGCTTCACTCTACCCCACCCTACCCCGCAAAGAGTTCTCAGCAGCCACTGACACTTCCTCCAGGACGCCATTCCCAACCTACCCATAATCCAGCCCACGAATTGCCCTGCTCTGAGTCCCAGGACCACTCCAAGAAAATAGTTTTTCAGAACTTCATTGTAATTTGATTCATTGCCCTTCTCCCTAGGCCCACCAAAACACACACACACACACACACACACACACACACACACACGCGCGCGCGATCAGTAACTCCTGAAGGACACATTCTGCGTGTCACCGGCTCAGCACCTAGCACAATGCCTGGCACCCAGTTGAGAACCCTCTAAATATTTATTGAATGAATGGGTAAATAAAAATTGACACTTTCATTGTCTCCTAGCCCTTAATAAGAGAGGTTTTCCCTTCCTATAAGTTGGGTCTTGAATGTAAACACTCAAGTCACAAACTTTAGAAGAAGTGCTACATCTCACTCACAGAAATTTGAAAGAATCAAAAATATCAATACAGGGTACATATGCTCATGATTTTAGAAAGAACCAAAACTTCAGGAAAATTTTCAGATATTAAGGTGACAGCAGGCAGCAGGGAGAAGAGGTGCTGCTGATGAGAATGCAATAAATAAGCTTAAAAATAAAGCCAGGACAGAAACACTTAGTTGACACAGTTCCTACATGAGTCCACTCTGGCTGCAAAACACCAAGCCCACCAAGTAACTGAACTTGTTCTTGATTCTGTACAAACTCTCCCTCCCGCCTACTACACTCAATGTCCTGTTCTCCCTAGTCTAATACCCTTCATAATCAACTCCTGGGCCTCCACCTTTCTTATAAGCATACCTCACACTTTATCTTGTTTGCATTCCTTCTGCAGAAGTAACAACCATGTGGCATTATTATTTCACAGCTTCTGTTTTTTCCACTAAATTCAAAAGGGATTAATAATATATTGTTCAGATCTGAACCAGGGTCTTGAAACTCCGAATGTGGTCTGTGGACTAGCATAGCATCACCTGGAAGTTTGTTAGAAAGGCAGATTCATGGCCCCACCCCAGACCTACTGATTCAGAAGCAGCATTTTCACCAGCTCTCCAGGTGATTCCAATGCACATTAAAGTTTGAGAAGCACGGGCTAGATCCTACATTCAAGAAATATTTATGGAACCAGTACAGGACGCACAGGCGCTCAACTTGAACATGAGGATATGTTGCGGTAAAAGCACAGGCATTCCACTTCAATTGAGAAGCTCCTGGAAATACTAAAATCAGTATCACTGAGGAACGATGTTCCAGCAGGACAAATAATCCTGACAGCAAAATTCAGAAGTGTCCACTGCGGGAATCTGGAATCTGGGAAGCTGAGTCTGTTTGCAGCAGGCGGGAAGAATACATGGGAGGTGTACGAGTGTGTCTCTTCCCCGCCTCAGCCACAGGCCGCAGGAGCTGACAAGGCCAAGTCCCCGCCCCCCTCAGCTGTCACCCTGTCAAAACAAAGCGGCTGCTGACAGTGCAGGGCCAGCCTGCCCCGCGGCCTCGGGCAATCCTCCCACCTCAGGAGCACGGCTCCTACATCTGGATCTGCAGCTGGGGGCCAGGGGGTGCCTCAAATTGGCGTGGAGAAGGGATGACAAGAAATGTGTGTCCTCAAACCGAGCAGCAGCGCCCGCCGCGCCAGGCTGTCACCTTGCCAAATCCTGTTTACACCCCGAGCAGCTGGGACAGCGTTTTAACTAAACAAGTAATAATACAATAATGACAGGGCTGTCACCGCGCGCCGCAGCGCCTCCGCCCCCAGCCGAGGGTGCCAGGCGCCACAGGACCCTCGTCGCGGACTGTGCCCAGCCCGCGCGTTCCTCCCCTTCGATTTCCCAAAGCGCCAGGAGTGCACGAGTCTTCTTCGCCCTTACTCCTTGCACCCAGCTCCTCCCAGTGCAGCACGGGAAGAGGCCGAGCGCAAAAGGGACCACTCAGACCCACCAAAAGATGTTTCCCTGGCTCTGGGTTGCCCGCCACACAGAGAGCACTGCTCCACTCCCGGGAAAGTGCCTGCGGCGAGCTCCTACAGAGCAACAAAGCCCCAGAGCAGCCCCGGGGCGCGGATGCCGAGGCTATTCCCTGCAAGGCGGAGGAATGAAGGTCTCCGTCTAAGTGATCTCCCTTCTTAAAACCCAGCAGGACTCCTATCCAAAAAGAAGCTAATTGGGCGCGGGCGACAAGAGCACTTCCGCGGTGCGGCGAGCGGCCCCAGGCGGGAGGCGGGAGGCGGAGGTGGAAGCGGGCGGGGGTGGGGGCGGGGGTCCCGGGGCTGAGCCCCTAGCACCCATCCGCGTGCCGCCGCCGGCGAGCGGGTACCTTGCAGGCGGAGTACACTCCGAGTTTCTCCAGTTTCTTGGCCCGCGGAGCGGAGCGCAGTTGCGCCTTCTTCACGGCGATCCGGGCCGAGCCACCGCCTCCTGGCCCTTCGGCCGTGCCCGCCGCAGCCACTGCCGTCGCCGGACCGCAGGCGCCCGAGCCCCCGGCGGCGGCGGCACAGGGGGAGCCCTGCGGGGGCGCGGGCGGCAGCGCGGGAGGCTGCGGGGGAAGCGCCCCGGGCCCGGCCCCTGCCCCGGCTCCTGCCCCGCAGCCGCCCGGCCCGGCCCCGCCAGCCTCGGACATGCCGCCGCGGAGCACGGCAGGAGGCGCCGAGTGTCAGGCGCCGCCGCCAGGGTCTCCCTCTCGGGCTCTCGTCGTCGGAGCGCGAGACCCTCCCCCCACGCCCTCCCGCCCCCTTCGCCCACCCCCCTCCCCGCCCCCGCCCTCCCCCGCGCGCGCCGCTTGCAGGGCTAGCTCTGGCCGCGGCCCGCGCGCACAAGGTGGTGGCGGCGGCGGCGGCGGCAGCGGCTCCCCCCGGAGGGCGGGGACTAGCGGCTCCGCTGCCGCCGCCGCCACTGCACACGCCCTCCCCTGGTTCTCCTGCCCCGGACTCCGCTCCGCGCCCTGGCTACGGACATGATCCCTGGGGCTGCGGACTAGGGGTGCGTGCTGGCGGGTGCCAGCCTCTTGGTGTGTGCCGGGGCGGGAGGCCCCTCGCAGCCTCTTTTCCGCTGCCCGCGGGGCTTGCACCCCCCCCCAGTGCCTCGACACCTAGCGCTCGCCCGCCAGGGGGCGAGGCCAATCTCCGGGTGTGGGCGAGGGTGGGGGGAGGGGGCTGCAGCCCAGGCACCTGCTGGCCGCCTCCCCCCTCCGCGGCCCCCCTTCTGACCCTCGCGCTCCCAAGCCCGGGCGGGGTGGGGGCGCACACCCGGGTCATTTGTCCTTTCACTCTGTTCCACCCTCTCTCTGAGCGGAGATAACTTCCTCCACCCTAGCGGGAGCCAGAGAAAAAAAAATATTTTTGAAAAGTACCCGTCCATGCTAATCCTTTTCTTTGTTGCTAATTCACCAAAATAAAGGCGTGATGTTTTCCATTTCTCTTTTTAAATACTTTCTGTCAAACTTTTTGTATGTGTGTGTGGTTAATAACTCTTTCTTCCTATAGCTTTTTCTGGACCAAATCTGCCATAGGAGGAAAAAAAAATCAATATTTTCTGTAATTTTTGTTTGAAAGTGCTGGTTAGTAAAAAGAATGTCTAAAAGCATTGTCAAAATAAAAACTGTGAGTAGTGGAAAAAGTTTGAATATAAAAAGTTTGTTAACAGGGTTCATCTCTAGGTGGTGGAATTATAATCTATGGCTAAGACTATACTTTCAGGGATCATTTCTATAGTTCCTTACTAAAGAAGTTTCTCTGAACAAAGAAAAAATAAAATATAACCTATTGCTGTGTTCTTTTCTATAATGTTACATAATTTTCTAAATTGATACTACCACTATGCATATTAACCAGGAAAAAAAAACTTTTTAAGCAGCATTCAAAAGAGTATGTATTGATTTTGGCCTCAAACTTGAAAAAACAAAACAAAACACTAAACTCAGTGTTTTCGACTATTGTTGAAACTGTTGTTTTCACTGTCGTTGATGACAATGAGGGTGATGTTTAGTATTGTCGACAGCCCACATTTCAGTTTTGTAATTGAAAGTTGCACACCATTGCTTGGCCTTTCTAACGCAGGTTTTAAAACCCCAGTGTTGTTTCTCAGGCCCTTTCGCAAGTTGCCCTACTTTTGTAGAGCAAGTGTTATCATATGTAATATGGGTCATAATGTGCTTATTATCAGATTGGTTGCACGCTTTGTAGCTCTCCCTAGCTAGACGCCTTAACAGATGTGCTTTTCCCTGGAAACATTCTCCCTCCTATCCCATTTTTTGCAGTAAGTTTTCTCTGTCCTTTTTCCAGATTCCCTATGTTCTTTTGATTTTTAATGCAGAGTGATATGTAAAAATGGGGAGTGAGAGAGGTTATGGATCTAAAAAGGGATATTACACAGGGCACTCTCCCAGCTTGAGTCTAGTGTGAGGGTCTGAAGTGGTAGACTCTTACTAGGTTCCATCAGGACAGTTAACTTCAGTGTTTCCTTTCTTAGCTTGATGTACTTTGCTTTGCCACAGCTACTCTTTCCTGGCTCTGTGGAGGTGTTTTGCAGACTTTTGGCCATTTTTGTTAAAGAAGCAGGATGGGAGTCTTTTTTTTTTTTTTCTTTTACAACAAAGCAATGGTTATGGAAGGATAAGAGTCTTAAAGGCTGTGAGTCCCTTATCAAACTCTAACATGATTTAACAGATATTTATAGGGATTTGGGTTCCACCCTCTGAGCATTTATCAAACTGATAAAATGGTCCATTTGAGATTCGTGCATTTCACTGGATGTAAATGTTACCTCAAAAATTAAAAAAAAAAGAATCATAAGCATTGAGCTAATGGTGCTCATGCTGAAAGTTTAGGGGTCTTGCTATCTCAAGGTACACTGCGTTCTTTGAAATGCATCAAAAAATAAGATGGATGGATGCATCCATGCATGGACAAAGGGAGGATGAACAGAGATGTGAGAAAGCAAGTAGGGCACAATATAATGGCAGAATCTAGGTAATGGGTCCACTGTACAATTCTTTCAACTTTTCTGTATGTTTGAAATTTTTCACAATAAAATGTTGAAGGGGACCCAGATTTAATATTAACTTACCCATCACCTCCCCCTCCCAAGCCACTGTCAGAATTCAGGAGGCAGGCTATTTTCAGGGTATTTTAAAGCAGAAGTAGCCAATTTCATTTCAACTCACCCTGAAAACCATTACTGTCTGAATGGTGAATGGTTCGTGACATCTACTGAACATTATTTTTCGTTATTTTCCTGCTCAGAGCACTCAGACGACATACTGCCTTAGGGTGAAGACCCAGAGTTTCAAGGCCAATTCAAAGTGCAATGCGTTAGGAGCACGGGGCAGAGAAATTTGAAAGGCGAAGGATTCGAGAGGCTTGTTGCCTCTTCATAATTAGGCTGTTGAGAGCATTTAGTAAGCTCTTTCTGTGCACAGAGCACCTTTAAGAAGTGAGTGCCAAAAAAATAAAAGCAATATTTTCATTTACAAAGTATCTACCATTTACTGAAGTAAAAAAGGCATGTTCAGGCCGGGCGTGGTGGCTCATGCCTATAATCCTAGCACTCTGGAAGGCCGAGGCAGGAGGATCG
The DNA here is from genome assembly GCA_963575035.1 of Avahi laniger. Classification (NCBI taxonomy): domain Eukaryota; kingdom Metazoa; phylum Chordata; class Mammalia; order Primates; family Indriidae; genus Avahi; species Avahi laniger. Next base: position 6,434 of record CAUYSK010032782.1, on the reverse strand, counting down.
CTTGAGCCCAGGAGTTAGAGGTTGCTGTGAGCTAGGCACTCTAGCCCAGGCAACAGAGCCAGACTCTGTTTCAAAAAAAAAAAAAAAAAAGGCATGTTCAGAAAACAACAAGGGAGAGTAGGAATGGTAGAGGCAGATTGACCAGTGGAGATTACTTGTGATATATTCATGCTTTCGAATATTATACAGCTATTACAAAGAAGGTCCTTGATATACATATAATAATATAGACGGATCTCCAAGAAACACTGTTGAATAACCCCCAGTGCAGTTTACTACCATTTATGTTAAAAATAAACTCACACACAAAAAAACTCACATTGATATATAAGTACAATTCTATGTATGTTCAATAAATGCATAGAAGAATGCAAAAGTAAGAAACATTTAGAAAGATACATAGGAATCTCCTAAAATTAGTTGTCTTTCCCTGGACACCCTTGAGAGTAAAATTTATCTTTCCCATTTTTATACTCCCAGTTATTCTCACATAGTAAGTTCTCCATAAATACTGGTCACTTCAACCTGAAAAAGCTATCTTGAATCTCTTCATATCTGTCTCCATGGACATCACCTCTTGTCCAGACTACTAACAACAAGCTCCCAACTGGTCTCTTTGTGTTTGCCCTTGCTCTACCACAATCTTTTCTCCACAATCCAGAGTTTCAAAACTGTAAATGCAAACCTGACCCCATAATTCCCTGCTTGAAACTCTCTAATGGCTTCTCATAACATTTAAAATACAATCTCAGCTCCACAACATGAGATCACATAACATGCAGTTGACAAGGCCCACCTCTTCCCATCCTTCTCCCTGATGTGCAACATCCTTCAGTCAAATGCAGGAAGTTCTTTCCTACCTCAGGGCCTTTGCATTTACTGTGTTGTGTGAATACCCTCCTCCAAACAGCATGGATGGCCCCATTATCCAGCACCCCTTGCTCAGACACATCTTTCCATCTGAGAAAGGCAAGTTTTGTGACTATCTCTTGTTATTCCATCTGGTATCTGGTTTTTTGCCGTATTTCTTCCTACCAAGCCCGTGCTGCTTCTGTAAAGCACCAAGAAAACTAAAACCCCCAGATGGATTGAAATCATCCTCACTAGAGACACAGATTCCAAGGGTACAGACCAATGGTCCCAGCATAGGTTTGGCCCAGTTCCCGGCCGATGACTGACATCCTGCCTGACACAACCACCTGCTTTTAGAGATAGAGGCTGGACATATGTGCAAAATAGAGAGATGTGAGGTCTATGCCTAAGTGGAACTCCTTAGGCCAACTTCCTCTGAAGAAAGTAGCTATGATTACTAGACATTTATTTTAATAACCTATAAAATAAAACCTATCCTTCCAAGGAAAAATACGAATCCCAGAGTGGGGAGACATAAAAATCCCCTTCCCTGATTTTTAAGCTTTTACGTAATTAAATCATTTAAATCATTTCCAGTGTGAATCTTTTTTTGTTGAGACAGAATCTCACTGTGTTGCTCAAGCTAGAGGACCTTGGTGTCAACCTAGCTCACAGCAACCTCAAACTTCTGGACTCAAGCAATCCTTTTGCCTCAGCATCCCAAGTAGCTGGGACTGTAGGCATGCGCCATCACGCCCGGCTAATTTTTTCTACATATTTTTAGTTGTCCAGCTAATTTCTATCTATTTTTAGTAGAAACGGGGTCTCGCTCTTGCTCAGGCTGATCTCAAACTCCTGAGCTCAAACATCCACCCACCTCGGCCTCCCAGAGTGCTAGGATTACAGGCGTGAGCCACTGTGCCTGGCCTCCAGTGTGAATCTTAACCATACCTTCAAATGCCATTAGTACTGTTTTATTTATTCCTATTTATAGTTGCTCTTAATAATAATCTTCCATATTCAATATGAATAGGCCTAAGTATATTTGACTAAGCATTGCCCTTGTAAAGAGAGAGGGTTGCATTCTGTTTTAAATACTAACATATATACCTGTTTTACCAGCTTTCCTATCATTTACAATAAAAGCACAATGTAAGTAAAAGAAATGAAACCTGCTATCTTCTGAATTCAGACTAAATGGCTTTCTGCTTTTCTAAAGCAGTACATGAGTATCTATTGCTTCAAGCAACTTGAAAATTATATAAGGAAATCAAATTTCCAAAGAACCAAACTTTGATATGACCTAGATTTTCTGGAATGATCTGAATATCATGAATTTTATTCCTGTTAGTGCCATATAATTGTTTAAAATAAACCTAAGAGGGATTCTAATTCCCTAAATGTGTAAAAAGGTTCATATACATGATTTCACAAATTCAGAAACAAAATATTTCTCAGCACAAGTTCTAGTTATGTGTTCCCTTAAAAGGGAAAAGCAGCTTCAATTCCTTAATCTTAATTCCTGATTGATTTAGCACACTGCTGCTGACCTTTTAAGTCTAAAATCAGAGTTCAAAGCTGTATGTTCCAATTTATAAAATAGGTACTATATATCAGTGACCATGTGGGTAAGAAAAACAAAGAAAAAAAATGGAAAGTGTTCCGTATAGTAATAAGATATCCTTCCCAAGCCACAACAATTTTATATTGTTATAAAATATTTCAAACATATAGAAAAATAAAATGAGTGATAAAATATCTGTATATTCACCAACCAGATTTTTTAACAATTTAATTTACCATATATATATGTAATTAAAGAACTGTTCCTTCATATGTCTATCTCATTTCCCAAGTGCCTGCCCACCCCGGAAGTAAATATGTATGGAAGTGTATCCTTTTTGTTTATGGTTTTTCTTTGTTTTGTTTTGTTTTTTTCAGACAAGATCTCTCTTGCCCTGGTTGGAGGGCAGTGACTCATACTTCACTGCAGCCTGGAACGCCTGGGCTCAGGTGATCCTTTTTGCCACAACCTCCCCAGTAGTTGGGACTACAGGCGAGCGCCACTGAGCCTGGCTAATTTTTCTTTTTTTTCTGTAGAGACAGGGTCTTGCTATGTTGCTCAGGCTGGTCTCAAAATCCTGGCCTCAAGCAATCCTCCTGCCTCAGCCTCCCAAAGTGGTAGGATTACAGGCATGAACCACTGCACCTGGTCTGTTCATGTTTTTTAATGTTCACAAAATAAATCCATGGAGAAGGGTTTGGTGAACTTTTACTATAAAAGACTAAATGAAGAGGCTTTGTGGGCATAGTTTCTGTCACAACTATTCAACTCTGCCAAGGTATCATATTCTGGGAAAGGAAATGTGTTTATCTTACACAGTTAAAAATCAAGGAAGATATTAACATGTTATAACAACTCATCAAACACTCCCATCTTTCCTATTATTGTCTAAAATTCTTCATTTTTTTTTTATAACACAAACCAACTTCTGGTTTTACTGCAGTATATAAGTTTGCTAGCGCTGCCATAAGAAAGTACCACAGATTGGGTGATTAAACATAGAAATTTATTTCCTCAGAGTTTTGGACACTAAAAGTCCAAGATTAAGGTGTCAGCAAGGTTGGTTTCTTCTGAGGCCTCCCTCTTCCGCGTGTAAACGGTGGTCTTCCTCCAGTATCTTCACATGGTCTCTCTGGGCGTGTCTGTGTTTTGATCGCCTCTTGTTTCAAGGACACTGGTTATATTGGATTAGGGCCCAGCCTAATGATGACCTCATTTAACCTTAATTACCTCTTTAAAGACAATCTGCAAATTCATTCACATTCTGATGCACTGGGAATTAGGACATATAAATTTTGGAGGGACACAATTCAGCCCATAACATGCAGTAAATAGAACATTAACACTGCCAACGTATTTTAACAATTCCCATGCTCACTGTACTCCTTCCCTCTATGTTAGCTTTTTTTCTTCCTTACGTATCTATCCTTCAGCAGTTCTTTCAGAGAGGAGCTAAACCACTACTTATCCAGTCTTCTGCTTAGGGAAGGCCTTAAATCTGTAGGAGGTGACACATTTACTAACTAATGTATTATATCTGGTTAGGTTGAGTTTAATATTTTTTATTAGCCTGTAAAGAAAAATGACAACACCAAATACATTAAATTGGTATTTGGTGGCAATTTTTCAAAATAAGCATTTATGATGTTTTTCACACTAAAAGAAAAAAAGGAGACAGAGCCCAACATACTCAAATCTTCAGCTGCTTTTACACCTTTGTCTTTCTGTTCTTGGATGTTTATTCTATTATTTTTTTAGGTAGGTTTTTAAAAAAGTTAATATACTTTAGTTAGGTACACTAATTTTAACTGTTCAAGTCAATGATTTTTTTTTTTGAGACACAATCTCTGATGCCCAGCTACAGTTGTGGTGTCAGCCTAGCTGACAGCAACCTCAAGCTCCTGGACTTAAGCAATCCTTCTGCTTCAGCCTCCCAAGTAGCTGGGACTACAGACATGCACCACCATGCCCAGCTAATTTTTTCTATGTATTTTTAGTTGTTCAGATTATTTCTTTCTATTTTTAGTAGAGACAGGGTTTCCCTCTTGCTCTGGCTGGTCTCGAACTCCTGACCTCAAGTGATCCTCCCGCCTTAGCCTCCCAGAGTGCTACGATTACAGGCCTGAGCCACTGCACCCGGCCAAATCAATGAATTTTTATATATGCATACACTTGGTTACTTGCCACCCAGATCAATTTATAGAACATTGTCAATACCCAAGAAGGCTTCCTTTGGCCTCTTTTTAGTCAATACCCTAAGGCAATCACTATTCTGGCTTTATTATTATAGATTAATCTTGCCTACTCTTGAACTTCATATATATATGATCACACAGCATGGACTCTTTTGTTGTTGGGCTCTTTTTTGCAGGTCATTTTTTATGACATCCAGCATGTTGTTCCATATACCCATATGTCACTTTTTAAGTTGCCATATAGTATTCTACTGCATGTTTCTCTACCACAATTTATTTATCCATTTTCTTTTTGATAGACATTTCCAGTTTTTTACTATTATGAAGAACGTTGCTACGGATTTTCTTAAATGCCTTTTTGTGGTCATATGCACGCATTTCTCCAATGTACACACATAGGGGTAGGGCTTTTGGATCACAGGGAAAGTGTACACAGAGCTGTAATAGATTCCACCGGTTTTCTAAAGTGATCATATCTGTTTAATCCCTATCCCCAGTGAATGAAAATGATGGTGCTGCAAATCTTCATCAAACTTTGGTATTGCAATCTCTTTAATTTTTTCTTTTTTGGTTATTACATAGTAATATCTCTTAATGGTTTTACCTAAGGTGTAATAACATTGAGCATGTTTTCATTTGCTTATTGGCATTTTATCCTCTTTTGTGAAGTAAATGACTGTTCGAATCTTTTGGGTTTTCAGTCTTTTTCTTATTGACTTGTGGTAGATTATTTCTTTTTTTTTTTTTTTGCTTGTGGGGGCATGTCTTCTGGTGAGGACTGGAAAACTTGCTAGACAAATTGTAAAAGAGCTGTAACACTGAGGTTTTTAATCTGTATTTTGGATTTGAGTCCCTCAATGGATATACGTATTGCAAATATCTTCTTAGTCTTTAGCTTGCTTTTTCACTTACTTAATAGTGTCCTTTGATAAACAGAAGCCCTTATTTTTATCAAAGTCTGATTTATCAATATAGTATTTTCTGTTATGTTTAGTGCTTGTGTCTTTTTTTGAAAAATAAACAAATCTTTATTATCTAGCAATATTTATTTATTTATTTATTTATTTATTTTATTTTATTTTTTTTTTTGAGACAGAATCTCACTCTCTTGCCTGGAGTGAGTGCCGTGGCGTCAGCCTAGCTCACAGCAACCTCAAACTCCTGGTCTCAAGCAATCCTACTGCCTCAGCCTCCCGAGTAGCTGGGACTACAGGCATGCGCCACCATGCCCGGCTAAGTTCTTCTATATATATATTTTTAGCTGTCCAATTAATTTCTTGCTATTTTTGGTAGAGGTGGGGTCTCACTCTTGCTCAGGCTGGTCTCGAACTCCTGAGCTCAGAATGATCCGCCCACCTCGGCCTCCCAGAGAGCTAGGATTACAGGCGTGAGCCACTGCGCCCGACCCTTATTTAGCGGATTTTATTGATAACATGTGAGTTCCTCTTAAGATAGCCTTCTCATAGCATCTTAAATTTTCTCCCCTATCTTTTCTTTTTCTCCCGTATCTTCTGTGAGGGTTAAATCCCCATTCATTCAGAACTGGGTTCACCTATTCTTTTAATGATTTAATTATGTCAAATTCATGGTTGCTTTAGGAGTGACTCTCAGAACTAGTTGGCACAGGTAAAGGAAAGGAAAAGAGCTGTAGGATGAACTCCAAAGCTGACCTGGAAGTACACTAAATTTAGAGAGTATATTGCAATAGCTACATGAGTAGTGTCTATCCTACCCCACGGTAACCCTGTCTGATTGCTTTGGCTGAACAACAGTGTCGGAACAATATGTTCAGTATAAAGTGCCTATGTGTGTTTTCCCATCGA
>CAUYSK010032781.1:0-12158 GCA_963575035.1 Avahi laniger | reverse complement strand
GAAAGAAATTAATTGGACAACTAAAAATATATAGAAAAAACTAGCCGGGCATGGTGGCGCATGCCTGTAGTCCCAGCTACTTGGGAGGCTGAGGCAGGAGGATTGCTTGAGCCCAGGAGTTTGAGGTTGCTGTGAGCTAGGCTGACGCCACGGCACTCACTCTAGCCAGGGCAAAAGAGTGAGACTCTGTCTCAAAAAAAAAAAAAAAAAAAAAAGAATATGTATGTACATATATTTAATTATTTAATATACAGTCATGTGCCACATCATGATGTTTTGTCTCAATAAGGGACCACAGATACGACAGTGGTCCCATAAGATTATAATACCATATTTTTACTGTACCTTTTCTATGTTTAAATATACAAACACTTACCATTGCGTTCCGATTGCCTACAGTGTTCAGAGTAACACGCTGCACATGTTTGAGCCTGTGAACAATAGGCTACGCCGTTTAGCCTAGGTACACAGTAGCCGTGCCAGCTAGGTCTGTGTAAGCACACTACACGATGTTTGCACGAGGGTGAAATCATCTAACCGCGTCACTACGCAATGCACGGCCATAAATACTAATGCATTTGGAAGAGGTGGTGATGGAAGAACCTACCACGCCTGCCGGTTTCCTGCTGCCTCTCCTGGCCACGAGCTCCGGGCAACTTACAGGAGCCTCACCCCGTGCCAGCTGTGGTACCTCCCAGCCTCTCGCGAGTCCAGCAGACCCCAGGCCGGACGCTCGCCGCCTTGCACCGGGCCTGCCCACGAAGGGCAAAAAGGCTGAGACAGAGCCCTGCGCAGTGGTTCTGACCCGCCCGAAGGCAGCCGAGAGAGAATTTCGTTCCTCACACGCGCCTGCCCCGGCCGAGGCCTGGCCTGCTCCTTGTCTGGTGCCTGCTACACGGAATCTGACCCCAAAGAGGAGCCTTCGGTCAAGATCCCTCCACCGTCTCTCCCAGGCAGTCTCAGGACCTGACCAGGACGCGACACGCAAGCACAGGGGCTCCCGGGCCCCTCTGCTCATCCCTGGCGAAGGTAAAATTCGTGCTTGAAACCCCAGCTCCCGCGGCAGACACTCGCCAGCTCACTGGCATTTTCTTCACTCAATTCCACGCTCCGATTGTGACACCCAAATTGATTTTTCTGGAAATTACAGGTATTGGCTGAATCCCCATTACGCTCCCGCACCTCCGATGGCGCTAAACGTCACGCTGCAGGGATGCCCTGGCTCTGCCGCCCTCAGGCCTGCTTACCTGACCCACAGGTGGCACCTGGACGAGATGTGACTATCAAATCTGTACCTCCCGCCTCAGACACGGGCCCCAAGGGAATTTCGGTCCTGACTATTTATGTTCCCCTTGATTTCAGCTTCTGGGGCCGTGGGAACATTTTTTTCCTACCCACAGCAGTTATACTGAGCTCCAAGAGAAACCCACCCCATCCGCACCTCCAACCTCAAGTATCCCCCGCCTGGGCACCTTCGTTACCCCCGAAGTGGCGGAGCACCCGCACACGCCAAGCTTCGTGGGCGGGACGGAGCGAGCGTGAGGAGTTCGCGGTCTGGGAAGAGGGGCAGCACCCGGGACAGATGCCAGCCGGAGGGACCTCCAGGCACAGCTTGTCACACAACTACCGCAGGAAGGGCTCTGGCCGCCCTGCCACGGAGAGCTCTTGGGGGTTCAGGGGATGAACCCCACAAGCCACCCTGCCCTGGCGGCTCCGGCCTCCTGAGCCCAGGACTTGCCCCTCGTGGTCACCGAGGCCAGACAGGACCCCGAGGAAACCCGGCTTCCCACCTGAGCCGACCCCTGCCTCACGCTCGGCCCCTTTGTGCACAGACGCACCCGCCAAAGCCCCAGACAGCAACTGGAAGACCCAAGAGAAAAGGGGGGCCCCTGACAGAGCAGACTGGCCTGAGACCTTTTTCTGAGCCAGAGAGCCCGAGGCGGGGCCGGCGGAGCACGCGGAGCTGGGGAGGCGGCGGGGACACCACGGAGGTCGGGCCAGGCCCCCGCAGGTGGCTCCGTAAGGGAGACGCGGGCAGCGGTGAGACAGGAAATTGAGGACGGGGACGGGGAGCCGAGGCTGCTGTCCCCACACAGCGCCCCGCTCTGGCCCAGCCACCGCCCTCCCTTGCTGGGACCAGCTGAGTCCGGAGCAAACCTGGGCAGACTCACAGAGGACCCAGAAACGCGAGAGCAGCTTTCGGAGCCCTGTCCTTGTCAGCGCCTGTGATCCCGGAACGTGCTGGATCGCAGCGCCCCAGGAAACACCTTCACCTGCGTGACCAAGTCCTTCTTCACAAGCCCGGCGAGGGCCGCGTCACTCTGACCCCCACACAGGGACGGCGTAACAAGGACAGAGCCCCCGAGCCCTGCCAGGCTTTGGAACCTCTGCCTCTCTGGCCCCGAGGCCCGGCCCCAGCCTTGGAGGAAAGAGCTGGACCCCCAGCGCCCCCCGTGCGTGGCCATACTGCACCATACTCCCTGGGGGGGGGCTGCCTTAACGCAGAAAGGGAAGCACCCCGGGATGTTGACACCAGCGCCAGCTGCTGGAAGCAGCGCTTCTGGGCAACGGGGGACCTTTCCTGCCCTTGCGGACCCAGCACGAGCACCACGCACCTCTGTGGGCTCGGGTCCCGGCAAAAAGGGAAAGCCAGTGACCGGGTATGACTTCTTCCCAGGCCAACGACACTGTCTGGGTCGCGGCGAAGTGACCGGCTATGAGCCTGCGCTGCCACGCGAGGTCTGCCCCCCGCCCTGAGGATGGACTCAGCTCCCCACACCGGGGAGGAGGTCTGACCCGGGGGAACGGAAAGCCAGCTGCACACGTGCGCCGCCAGCCCTCGTGTCCTAGGATACGCCGGGAGACCCTGGAAGGCAGACACGGGCTTCCTAGGTGAGCGGCGACGCTTCTGTCGCGGGCGTTACCGTGAAGGCCGCCGTGGGCCCTGACGGATGCCGCGACTGGAAATGCGTCTCTTCCCCAGGCAGGGGTCGCACAGAAAAGCGTCCCTGTGGCTACTTGGAATTCTGGACAATTGAATTCTTGACCTTCGGTTCCACTTTCCCAGAGCAAGTCACAGGACGTTGACTTGTGTACGGAGAAGAGGAAGAACGAGACGAAGCAGGGAAACGCCCACCAAGGTAAGTCGGATTTTGCAAAGCCAGATAAACTAGATGGGGATCTTAGTCTTCAACACCTTCTCTACTTTGGTTCATTTTAATTATCTTTCTTTCTCTCACTTGTTTTAAGACAACCAGCCACTGAGGCTTTTGAAGGAAACAACATTCCAGATGCACAAAGGAAAAGATTAAAAAGAAGACGACGACGAAGAACTCTATGGCTGACCGGCGCACCAGGCCCTGGTGCTCTGCGCAGGGAGCGTATTTGTGGGAATGATGGGCATTCCCGCTGCCTTCACCCACCATCCCTCGGATTTCTCCAGAATCTACTAAGAGCAAAATACCAGTGAGAAAGAGAGAGACCCCGGAAGACAAAGTATGAAGAGAGTTTGAAAAACTGCATCCTGTTTACCTTGGCAGTTTCCTACCCCAGAAGAGCCAGGCCTCTCCCAGGATTCTGGAAGATCTATAAATGGAAAGTTTGGAGCTGAAGCACTTTCATCAAGGTGGGTCAGAGCTGAGCTGGTCACTCATTCTCCTCCACGAAACCAGAACTTGTCTGCATCCAAGGGGCGGCGAGGGAACTTTCTAGAGCCTGTGCCCTAGGAGGTAGTGCGGGGTTATGGGGCCAGGCCGGAGAGGGGAGGTGGTCACAGCACACGAGCAGCAGAGCCTGGCGTGTAAAGCTGGGCTCCTTCCCTCCGCCTCTCCTCACCAGGGATGCCGTTCATTGCTGTAAAAACCAGCAGGACTGAGCGTGGGAGGGGAGGATTAGACACAGCGACAAACAACTTCTGCCAGATCCTGGGAGCTCAGAGCAACTCCAGCCCTCACAGGGCTGCGGCCCAGCCGGCTGTCACACCATTATCTGATAAACGTGTTCAGTTGGTGGCAGATGACTATCTCCAGGATCCTGGGTTATCCGCCCATTAAATCAGATTGCTAATAAAGAGGTTTTAATGAAGAGTTATGAATCTTTCAGCAGTATCTGCTTACTTCGAGTTTCCGCACTGAATACTCCACAACGAGTCTCCAAGCAAAAGAGCATCTGTCACAGACGCAGCTTAGCCGACATCAGACAGCTGGGCCCATCCCAGGCCGCCGCCGGGCGCAGCGAGGCCTCCTTGGCATGTGCGAGCGCAGGCAGCCTTCTCCTGCTGAGGAGACCACAAGAGGGCCCTTTCTCACCTGCCCCAACCGCGTGGAGAACCCCAAAACACTCCAAACGTGTATCTTCCTTTCATGATCGCATTGCCGAACACCTGAGGCAGGGACGGCCCGAGACACAAGAGAGGCTTCTCCGAGCAGAGAGGCGCACGGCTGCCGGGGACATGCAAAGACCTTTTACAGGATCACAGAACAAATTAGTCTCAGAACAGGAATTACTGATGATTCTACTCTGGGAAGAGGAAGAGCATAGAGACCAAAGTCCGTCAGCACATGGGAAACTGCAACCCAAATTCAGCGCGTGGTCTGTGGGCTCAGACAGCCCCTCGTGCACAGGAGCTCGAGGAAACACGAGGCGCAAGCCGTGAACGCAGCGGCGAGGGGGCCACGCAGCACCGTCCTCCCCAGGGCTGCAAGGCGGTGGGGGCTTGTCCCACGCCTACTCACCAGATACGACTGTGCCAGGCTCAGCGCTGGCCTGGGCCCGCCTCAGCAGCCCACAGCCAGAGGGCAGGCAGAGCGACAGGCGGAGGGACCGACAAGCAGATGCTGACAGCCCGGGGTGAGCAGAGCTGGACGCGACCTCGCAGAACGCTCGGGGCAGACGCTTGGGCACCGGACCCAGCAGCGGAGAGGCGTCCAGCGGGATCGGGGGACGCTTCCTAGGGAATTCCTAAGTGGAGACGTGAAGGTCCAGAAGCTCGCTTGGCAAAGCAGAGGGGAAGTGGGGGGCTAGGGCTCCTGGAAGAAGGGCCGATGTGTCCAAAGGCCTGGAACAGGACGGCTGCAGCGCGCTGCAAACGCTAAACGCTGCTGCCGCGGGTGGCGTGAGGCACGTGAGGCACTGACTCTCCATGGGCTGGGCCCACCCTGAGGCCTGGGAGCGGCAGGGAGCCGGCACGTGGCCTTCGCGGGGCAAGCAGGTGGGCGCAGCTTGGTGGCCGAGATCCAGCCGTCTCCGAGACCTCCTGGTGACACTCCACTCAGGGCGGGAAACTGCGGCCTGAAGGTCCATGTGGCCTTCTAGGTCCTTAAGTGAGGCCTTTTGCCTGAATCCAAATTTTGCAGAACAAATCCTTTTATGAAAAGGATAAAAGATGAAGCTTTTCTTGCCTCCTTTGGTGCTTAAACAAGAACAGCCTCGAAATCAGAAGGTCGCAGGTTCCCCAGCCCCGCCGGGGGTAAGGGGTGTCTGGGGCCAGCCCGCCACTCGGCACGGTGAAGGAGCGAGGTAGAGGTGACGGGAGCCTTGCCAAATTTGGCCAAAGCAAGTTCACAGAGACAAAGTAACAGAGGCTGGCAGTGGGGAGGAGACGGGATGGAGATTTAGTCTTTAACACGTACAGAGTGTCTGTTTGGGACGAAGAAAAGTTCTGGAAGTGGACGGCGGCGAGGCTCGCACAGCACTGTGAATGCACTCAATGCCACCGAACGGCGCACTTAAAATGGTGAATTTTATGTTACATAATTTCGCCTTCGTTTTTTAAAACTTGGCCAAAGCAGGGGACTGCCGGTCCTTCCTGGCCTTGGATAATAATCGATGGTCCAGACGTTAATCAGATAAATGTTCAAGTCCGCTCTCTGGCGCATAGTAGGTGCCTGATGCTAAGAGTAATCACTCTTGCGTCATTGCTGAATCCATGTGGCTTTACTTGTGGTCACCAAAGTCATGAATGTATTTGGTATTAATGACCCTTAAGTACTAGAGAGTTTCTATCACAATTTAGTATTAATTAAGGATCATTACAGAATTCCCACTATAATTCCTATTCAAATTCGGTTTCTCTTTCCGTGGCTCACTCCCATCCCCCACAATAAGCTGTTTACCGTTTCGATTATTGTCGTTCCAACCACTGTGATCACTGTACTTAAAATTCAATCAGCCTTCTAATTTTAAGCATCTTTTTGTGTATGGCGCCAACAACTGGCAAGCGTCCTGAACTTAACATCTGTTCCCAGCAGTAAATGGTTTTAAATTTGAGAACTGAAAACACATACGAGGCGATTATGAGTTCTCGCGCTGTGATTCATGGCTGCGCGACAGCAACCGTGACGGCGACAATCTGAGAGATGGGGCTGCGGCCAGCAGCGCTCATGCGGCAAGGAGGCTGAACAAACCGAGTGGACACCCTGATGCCGGAGGAATGTCTCCCGACTAGCAGAGAAAACAACCCACTGTGCACCGGGAAACTTGCTGAATGTTTTTATGGGCTCCTTTAATGCTCAAGCTGGGTTTCCCTAGAAACACGAGTTCAAATGAGGTCTCTGGGGAATCCGTCATGAGGTCTAACGGCCGTCTCGGGGAGTCCTGTTGGCGTCTCCAACCCAGAAACCATCAACAGGCGGGTCCTCAGCCCTGCCCTCCAGGGTGGTGGTGGGTCTGCCCCGAGAGCCCGCCGTTCAGGATAGTGGGGCGGGGGATCCCGCCGGAAACTGGCTTTGAGTTTGGTCCCCAGCTGGGCCCACGGACTCAGAGTGAGCCTGTGGAAGGAGGGGCTGCAGCTACAGCTGAGGGTGTTTTTACTCAGAGTCGGAGGTGATACACCAAGACAGCAGTGGCATCCTTACGTGTACAGAAAGAAAGCAGCGATTTGGCCTCAATCAGATACTAATTACACCTAAATTGGTAAACTGAGAAAGGAAATAAGTGTCAAATGCTAGAAATAGATTATTAAGGATGTCGAAATTTTCGATTAGGAATTTAATATGTGTAGCTCTCTAGGACAGGGCTCTTTTAACACCCGAGCCTTCCACGGGGCCTTCTAGAATGACAGCTCCATCATTTAAAAACTCTTCCACATCACCAGCCTCTACGCAAAAGCCCTCCTGCCTCGCACGAAACCTTCCATGGAGGAGGCCACGTCCCCAGGGCCCTCAGGGACGGTAAGTGGCGTCCCCACCCTCTCTGCTCTCACATCGTTGCTTCCCCTCCAAACCCCCCTCGTCGCGTGGCCCAGGGATTGGCCCATCTAAGACTTGGCACCTGGCACCCACCGTCCCCTCCAGCCCCCGTCCTGCCCTCCTTCCAGGTGGCCGGCACCCACGTGGACGGCCCCTCCCGCACCCTGACCTTTGCCCCTCATTCCCGTACCCGCTTCACTCCATCTGGCCCCTCCCCATCACGTCCGGGACCTTGTCACAGCTCTTCCCTGTCAACGTCCTCGATTGGAACAGCAGGCTCTCTGGCCGCCCCTCCCCCTTCCAGCTTCTTAGACCACTGCCTCCTGCACGGGCCGGGCCGGGCCGGGACCTCCAGTGCTTTGTCCCTTCTCTTTCTTCCCAGCCCATCAGCGCAGGCACATAAATAGACTGAGCATATTTGTCTTGGCCTCACTTAATTTGAATGCTAACACATTCTTTTATCGGTAAGTGTGATGCTGGCTTTCACACGGGATGTTACGTATACATGCTATTTTTAAATCACCCTAAGAAATCATTTCGATCTACAGAGGGTGGTAAGGGAAGGCCTTCACTGACATTTGAGCGAAAATCTGAAAGGAAGTAAGCAGACAGCCACATGGCTTTCTGGAAAGAACATTCCAAGCAGTAGGAACAGTAAATGCAAAGGCCCGGAGGCTGTAGCGTGCTTGGCAAGTTGAAAGAGCAGCAAGGAGGTCAGCGTAGCAGGAGCAGAGCGAACGAGGCGGAGGGTGGAGGAGATGAAGTCCAGGAAATGGCGCAGAAGGCAGGCAGGAGGAGATGGACCCTGGACGGCCTTTGCAGCCATGCGGGGGCTAGGAGGGATGTGATAAGAGGGTGTTTGGTTTTTGTTTTAGAAACAAGGTTTGCTCTGTTGCCCAGGCCGGCCTCAGACTCCTGGGCTCAAGCCATCCTCCCGTCTCAGCCTCCTGAGTAGCACGAGCCACTGCGCCTGGCTCTTAGGAGGGTCTTGAGCAGAGAAGTGACATGACCCAACTTGCATTCTGAAAGTCCCACTCTGCCCGCTGGGGTCAGAATGGTCTGCAGGGCAGGGCCAGGCCAAGTGGCAGCAGGGATTCCAGGCAGGAGGTGACGTTGGTGATCCAAATCAGAGACAGACAGGGCGGGGGATGTGGTGAGAAGTGGTGAGATCTATCTTGAAGACAGAACCAACCAGACAGATAAACAAACAGATAAAAGATAGAGAAAGAGAGCCGGACGATAGCTAGACAGACGAGAGCGAGGTCAATAGAATACAGACTGATCGACAGATAGACGAGGCGGTGTAAACATACCTGAATGAACACCCACAATTTATTACTGAGCAAAAAGCGTGTCACGGAGCAGCACGTATGATCTTACATTTTTAAAATTTACACATTTTTATAGATATAGGAAGATATTTGGAAAGGTACACAGCCAACTGCTGACATGATTTCCTCTTAAAGAACGGGATTGGCGGGGGCGTAGCAGAAACGATCTTTTTACTCTGTATGCATCTTTGGTTTAAACAATGAGCATGTGCGACTCATGAATGGGACGGGCCACTTAGTAGTGAGCACCCCACCCCAAGAGGAGTTCAAGCCGGGGCTAGATGACCTCATCGTGGATAAGTGCCCAAAGGGGTCCAACGCCAGATGGCCTGTGGCACACTGAACCTAGACATTCTCTCTGGCCTTGGCCTCCTCCCAGGCTCGCAGGAATCCCCTCATCTCTCTGTTTCCGTCTCCTCCCTGGCCAGACAGGGATGACAGCGTCTGCTCTACCAGAGGGGCACGATCTTATGCATCGAGCGTCCAGCCCGGGACACTCACATTCAGTAAATTCAGCTCCCCTCCCCCACCCCAACAGGGACTCAAGACACCCAGGAGGAGAGGCTGCTCCAGGAGGCTCACCGGGCCCCAGCACTCCAGCTTCCAGGGGGGCAGGAAGGATGCTGGACTAAAGGGATTGCAGCACACACCCCGCAAAGAATGAGGGTCTCCCTCCGAGGAAAGAGCAGCTTCCCAGCCCCCCTCTGGGAAAGGCAAAGAGCAAAGCAGGAACGTCCTCCCTCTGCCAGGAACGGTGCACGCGGCTGGGCTCCCGCCCGCAACTCCGAGTCAAGGTCAGCAAGTTCTTGATGATTTGTGATTTTCCTCCTGGCTGGCGAGAAGGCCACGGGGAAAGGGAAAGAGAAGCGGAATGCTATTTATCTAAAATCACTAATACTTCTGGAGAAGCTATCAAACGTGCAGGCTCTTGCCAAATGATGTCAAAAGAAAGCTGATCTCCATTTTGGCTGGAAATGGTCCATTCCCTTCCTAACGCAGATATATGGTCTTTGTGCCTCAACTCTGCCCGGTCGGATGCACAGCACATTCTCAATTATTCCAAAATGATTAAAAACGGAGCCATAAATCTATGCTTTGACATGACATGGTGATTTGACCCCCAGACATATCGTAATGGGTTATTAACAATGCTTCCCAAATCTATCGAAATTTTTTTCCAAAGCTATTCACTAATAGCTGTTCACACAATGATCATTTTTGAGTAATTACGGAGCTGTGCCACATTATTTTGTGATGAGAACATAATTATGTCCATTAAAATTATTTGTATAGTTTTTAACCTTTTGCCAGAAATAAATGAGGCTAGTCTGAGGGTAACGCAAACTCCATGACGATACCTGGAGGTCACCGCCGTCCTGACACCTGCTCCCAAAGCTCACGTTCTGGCCCAGAAAGTCAGGATTCAGCCCCTGCAAGCAGACGGCACTGAGGGACAGCTGGAGGCAGGGTCCTCGTGACGCCTCCTAGTCTGCGGCCCGCAGGCTGCCCCTGGCATCCGGTCACCTCCTGCACGACCCTCATCCCGCCCCGGCCCCTCACGCCGGCTCACACAGCCCCCAGCCTGCCTGGACGCCTGTTCACTGGGCCTTTGCCTCACCTGCTTGGGCTGACTGAGACCTGCTGGAGGGCAGGTGCTCACCTCGCTCACCTCTGCGTCCAGCAGAGCCCAGGCAAGGTCCAGGAGCCCAGCAAGAGGAGGAGGGTGAGGAGTTTGCTTAGTTTGCATTTCCAGCAGAGGGCGCTGGGTGGGGAGGAAGGGTCTTGCTTTTTCTTGTCTGAAGACTTAACTTTTGCTGGGAATATCCCAGCGTGGACATGGGGTTGAGGGAGACACCTTACTGTCTTCCCAGTGAGAAGTCCCTCCCGGTCCTGAGAGCCCCCTGCCTCAGATATGGGTAAGTGGAGAGGTCCCAATACATGGGACAAACTCCTACTAAAAAAAAAAATACTCATCATTTACCGGAAATTCTACTTTAACTGGGCGTTCTGCATCTTATCTGCCACCTCTAGGTAAACATGCAGTGGAGGCAGGTGTCCACGTTCAGGGCACCTCCCGATCAGCCCGGGGGCTCCTCATTCCTAAGGGTGAGTCGGACACACCGTCAGCCCTGCCGTCAGCAGCCACAGGTAGGTACTCTGGGCTCAAGCCCAGCGCTCCCCAGGGACAGAATTTCCACCTACCTCAAAGTAACCGTCTTCTTGCCTCAGCCCTGCCCCAAGACCCTCCTCTGTGCAGCCCCCATCCTAGTGACCATCCCCTTCCCTGGCAGCACCTTCTCCACCTCCGTGCTCCCTCTGTGGTCAGAGACCTCACCGCCCTGAGGGCACGGGCATGCAAGGAGCTCAGAGGGGACGGCCCCTTACACGGGTCACCACGAACTCCAAGGAAGAGTTTCCTTTGCCCTGTGTGGGGGGTGGTTGAGGGTGCTGCGGAAAAG
Source organism: Avahi laniger (assembly GCA_963575035.1). Classification (NCBI taxonomy): domain Eukaryota; kingdom Metazoa; phylum Chordata; class Mammalia; order Primates; family Indriidae; genus Avahi; species Avahi laniger. The sequence continues at coordinate 1,181 of CAUYSK010032781.1, read as the reverse complement.
CCGATGACCTGCCTCCTCCTCCTGCCAGCCCTCGGGAGTCTCCCCGGGAAAGGCGGCTTCTGACAGAGTCTCGCTCGCTCCCCGGACCCATCCTTTCATTTGGCCGACAAGTATGTATCGCACCCCTTCTGTGGGGCCAGGAGCTGTTCTAGACGCTCAGGAACATCAGAGCGAAAAGAACATAGCATCTGCTCACGGAGCAATCCAGAAATGTCACCAAGACTCAGCAGCAAAATAGTCACACATGAAACCTGAAGTTAAATTTTCACCATCGTATAAAGAAAGGTAACACTGACTTAGATTGAAAACATTAGATTATTTTAAGAAAAATAGGAAATAAATAGCTCAAAAATAATAAGACAAGAACATTAATAAATACATTCAAGTTTGTTCTTCGGGGAAAACCAGACTTAAAATAGTCGAATCTCTTGGCAAATACCGACAGAAAAGACAAAATTTTAAATGACAAAAGAAACAGATGTAACAGAGACTTAAAAATTGTAAGACACTTAGCTATTATTTTTTGGTAATGAATTTGAAGAACTCAATGATAATGATTTTCTGTGGGAAAATATAAACTATCAAAATTGACCCTATAAAAAATTTTAAAGACCAGTAATCAAAGCAAAAGTTGAAAAAGTTACCAAATATTTACCTCCACCAAAAACTCTAGGTCCAGATGTTGAATTTAACTTTCAAGAAACTGCTCATTTTTGTCATACAAACTGTTCTACCATGTGATAGAAGATGAATAGCCATCTAATTTACGTTATGAAACTATCATAGCTGAAACCAAAATCTGACAGAATAACAGGAAAAAAATCCTATGGATCCTTCCCACTTATGAAAATAGGTATAATAATCCTGAATACAATACTAGAAATAGAATTCAACAGACTATTAAAAGAATACTACAGGCCGGGTGCGGTGGCTCACGCCTGTGATCCTAGCACTCTGGGAGGCCGAGGTGGGCGGATCGTTCTGAGCTCAGGAGTTCGAGACCAGCCTGAGCAAGAGCGAGACCCCGTCTCTACTAAAAATAGAAAGAAATTAATTGGACAGCTAAAAATATATATAGAAAAAATTAGCCAGGCATGGTGGCACATGCCTGTAGTCCCAGCTACTTGGGAGGCTGAGACAGTAGGATTGCTTGAGTCCAGGAGTTTGAGGTTGCTGTGAGC
>CAUYSK010032780.1:0-19173 GCA_963575035.1 Avahi laniger | reverse complement strand
TTATTATTATTATTCCAAGGTATTGTAAGGGTACAAACATTCTAGTTACACTTTATGTCTTTGCCTCACCCAAATGCAGGTTAAAGGCATGCCCTTCCCTCCCTTTAGTGCTCCCCGTGTCCTTTAGTTGTAGATTTGCCCCCCCATCCCCTCAATCCCTGGAGAGTATTTCTGCCATGTGATCACCCTAGTGTTGATCAGTTAGTACCAATTTGATGGCGAGTACAAATGCAAGCATTGGTGGTTCAGTGGTAGAATTCTCATATTATTTTATAAGGTCAACATTACCCTGATGTCAAACCAAACAAAGATATTATAAGAAAAGAAACCTACAGATCAATATCCCTCATAAACATAGATACAAAATCCTCAACAAAATATAAGCAATATCTAATCCAGCAATATACATAGACAGGATAATATATCATATCAGGTGGAGTTTTTCCCGGGAATACAAGGTAGATTCAACATTCAAAAATCAGTCAGTATAATTCATCATATAAACAGCTTAATGAAGAAAAACTATGTGATTAAATAAACAGATGAAGAATCATTTGACAAAATCCAACATCTATTCATGATAAAAACTCTTAGCAACCAAGGAACAAAAGGAAACTTTTTAAATTTTTTTTAATTTTGTATTTTTTCCCAAACACCTCTAGTAGAAGCAAGAGAAGGAAACTTTTTAATCTTACAAAGCACATGTACAAAAAAATCTACAGTTAACGCCCGCTTCATGGTGAAAGACTGCTTCCCTAAGTTTGGGAATTAGACAAGAATATCCATTCTCGTTACTCCTATTCGGTATCATACTGGAAGTTTTAATCAAAGGAATAAGGCAAGAAAAAGAAATAAAAGGCATATATAAACAGTCTCTGACTTTTGATGGTTAATTTACAATTTTTTGACTTTATAATGGTGCAAAATCATTGCAATTTTGTTGTAATGTATGGTATTCAACAAATTACATGAGCTATTCAATACTGTATTATAAAACAAGCTTTGCTTTAGATGATTTTGCCCAACTATAGGCTAAGGTAAGTATTCTGAGCATGTTTAAGGTAGGCTAGGCTAAGCTATGATGTTTATTTTAGTAGGCTAGGTATATTAAATGCATTTTTGACTTACAATATTTTCAACTTCAATCGGTTTATTGGCGCATAACCCCATTGTAAGTTGAGGAGTGCCTATACATAGATGAGGAAGAAATAAAACTATCTGTATTCACAGATGATATAATTGTCTACATAGAAAACTTGAAGGCATCTATAAACGCTACTAGAACTAATAAGTGAGTTTATAGCAAGTTCATAGAATAGAAAAATATATAAAAAATAAACTATTTTCTGTACTAGCAGTGAAAAAAAAGTACTATTTACTATAGCACCTGCCCCGTCAAAGAAAAAAATTTTTTGGTATATATCTAACAAGATACATGCAGGAACTGTATGCTTAAAATCTATATGTGAATGTTTATAATCACTGAAAACTGGAAACATCCCAAATAACCTTAAATTGGTACAAACTGTTACGAGGGCTCCACTCTCATGACTTATTCAACACACAAAGGCCCTATCTCTTAATATTATGACATTAGGGATTAAGTTTCAGCATATGAATTTTGGAAGGACAGAAACATTCACACCATAGCAGTAGGATTCCATTTATATGACATATAATGTCTAGAAAAAGCAAAACTGTAGGATTAAAGAACAGATCAATGGTGGTCGGGTTTTCTGGGTTTTCTGGTTTGGAGAGGAGTAGCTCGAGAGAATTTTGAGGGGGCCATGAGACTGTTCTGGATTTTTCTTAAATAAAAAAATGTTTTAAAGCAAAATTTTTTGTAGACACAGGAGTCCGGCCCGGCTCTCTCACCCAGGCTGGAGTGCAGTGGTGTAGTCATAGCTCACTGCAGCCTCAAACTCCTGGGCTCAAGTGATCATCCCTCCTCAGCCTCCAGAGTAGGTGGGACTACAGGTGTGAGTCACCACACTGTTCAACACTTCTGTTTTTTGATTGGGGAAATGGTTAAACAATGCTATGTATATTTTGGAACTTATAGACTGTACACTGAAAAGAGTGAATATTACTGTATGACAATTTTAAAAACCGGAGTTCCTTAAGGACATTAATAAGGAATTGAAATTGAAAACAAAGAAATTTAAAGAGACTAAGATTTTGAAGTTTTATAACATTTGTTGACAAAGGGAAACTTCATCAACTTAAGTATAAGTGTACATGCTCTTGCTCTGAAATCAATGACTTATCTCCATATTCTCACTACACTTTACATGGTTTCAGTGTTATTCAAGTTCAGTTCAATCAAAGTGTTAATCAAGTCAACTCATTGCATACGTAGTCAGATAATTAAGCAGTATTACTTCCTATATCAGGGGCTTGAGAAAGTCTGCAATTAAGTATTTGAGAATAGTTTTTTTTCTCTTTGACATGTTTTCTAGTGACTTTTATTCCTCAGTTTTCCTGAGGATTGAAAAATTATTGATTGAGAAGACATTTGAAAAAGATGGTATTGGATTAACACTTTAAGCCAGATAATAGACTAAACTTCAAGTAGATCAAATATTTAAGTGTAAAAAATGAAACTATGTTAGTACAAGAAAAAAAAAACCATAGTGGGTTCCTTTATAAACCCTGAGTAGGGAAAGACTTTCTCTCTCTGATTCAAAATCCAGACACCATAAAAGAAAAGATTGACAAATTCAACTGTGTATGTGAAAAGCTTCTTCTGTAGCAAAACCAATGTAAGTCAAAAGACAGTGACAAGCTGGGAAAAGTATTTGCCACTTATATCACAAGAAAAGAATTAAACTTCATAAGAGCTTCTAGAAATTGAGAGAAGCCCAACATACCATTAGAAGAATAGCAAAGAACATTTTAACTTGTGTTAAGTTGCTTAACCTCACTCACAAAAGGAAAATCATAAACTAAAACTGTATTGGAATATCTCAAAGGAAGGAGAGCAAAATGGTGTCATCTTGATATAGGGGAATTTGACAATATCTAGCAAATTACTTTGACCCAGAAAAAAGAAAAAAAGCCTATGCAAACTATTCATTGCAGCACTATGTGTAACAGCAAAGAGAATATAAGAAATAATCCAAATAGCCATCAGTTAGAGAATGGTTGGATAAAATATGGTACAATAAAGAACTAAGCTACTGTGAAAAGAACGAGGACTGTCTGTATACTGCTATGAAATGGACTCCAGATATACTATTAAGTGAAAAAACAAGATGGAGAAAAGTATATGTTATATGCTGCTGTTGTTTAAGGGGCAGATGTGTGTGTGTACGTGTTTCTGTTTGTATTTTTGCTTTGCTTATATTTTTAAAGAGGCCAACAACAATGGAAGCTGTGGTAGGCAGAATTCTAGGATGGCTGCCAGTATTCTGTCCCCTTAGTATACATGCCTTGTATCATCTCCTGCCCTTGGGCATGGGTGAGACCAGTCCATCTAATGCTCTCCTGCTGGCCTAAAGAAAAGAAAACAGCCATCTTATGAACCGCATATGAAGGGCACCATGTGGCTAGAACCTGAGAGTGGCCTCTAGGAGCTGAGAGCCACCCTAAGCCAACAGCCAACAAGAAAACAAGGACATGAGTCCTACAGCCTCATACAGTAGGGAACTGAATGAACTTGGAAGAGGACCCTGAGCTCTGGAGAGACTGTAGTCTCAGCTGACACCTTGATTTTGGCTTTGTGAGGCCTTCAACAGAAAATCCAATTACACCCTGCTCAGATTTCTGACTTCCAGAAACCATGAGATAACCATGCTTGGTTTAAACCACTAAGTTGTGGTAATTTGTTATGCAGCAATAGAAACTAACACAGAAGCATAAACTAAAAACTTCAGAAAACTTGATGGAAAAAATGGAGGGGCAAGGCACTGAAACTTTATTTATCTTTTATATAGTTTTGAATTTTAAATCATGTAAATATATTATCTATTTAAGATAAAGTCACCAGGCGCGATGGCTCAGGCCTGTAATCCTAGCACTCTGGGAGGCCAAGGTGGGAGGATTGCTTGAGGGCAGGAGTTTGACATCAGCCTGAGCAACAGCAAGACCCCGTCTCTACAAAAATTAGAAAAATTAGCCAGGTGTGGCGGCCTCGGTTACTCGGAGGGCTGAGGCAGGAGGATCACTTGAGTCCAGGAGTTTGAGGTTGTAGTGAACTATGATGACGCCACTGCTATCCCGGGGGACAGAGTGAGACCCTGTCTCAAAACAAAAACAAAAACAAAACAAAAAAGGTAAAATTAAATAAAAAAGAAAATGAAAAGAAAAAAAAAACCCAACTGAGCGTTTGAAAGTTTCTGAGTACAGTCAAGGGTTACTAATGCACACCAGTCTGCTCCCTCCTCTCAGTCCATTGAGCTCTGCAGAATCTCTTACACATAATGACACAGCTCATATTCTGCTCACTTTGCATGCCACAAAACAATTCCTCAAGTAGAACAGGGCGTACTGACTGTCAAATGGAGGAAGGATGAGTGAGGAGAAGAGATCTTGGCATCCTTTTGAGGAACATGTAGAAGAGGACATGAAGGATAGAGACTGTATCAAACTTGACCCTCCACCCTTGCCCACTTGCAGAAGAAGAGCCAAAGAGACCTGTTCTCATACCTTCAGAAATACCTTCTGTCTGTTCTCATCAAAGACTACATTTTTTAACAGTTTGGTAACATTTATCTGGCCAATATCAGTTATGAATATAAACAATGGGGAAAAGATAATGAAGGAAGGGTAATTGGTAAAGCTAGTACCCAAACAAAAACTAGGTGTAGCAGGAAAACTGCATAAACAAGAGCAGTACCTTTGTCAGAGACCTGTGAGAAAAAGTCAGAATAAGTGAACATAGAGACAAATTTGGAGGTTGAGAGGAGTTTATAGATCAAGACCCTTGGCTGAAAGTAAAGAAATATACTTCAAACTTGGTTATGTAAAAAAGAGAATTTGTTGGATCGTATAATTAAAAAAATCCCATGGGACGATGGCTTTAATTTTTTTTCTTCTTTTAGAGCCTGCTGCCCAGGCTGGATTGCAGTGGCATGATCACAGCTCACTGCAGCCTCAAACGCCAGGACTCAAGGAACCTCCCCAAGTAGCTTAGACTGCAGGTCCACACCACCACGCCCAGCCAATATTTTAAAAAATTTTTTTTGTAGAGGTGGGCTCCTACTGTATTGCTCAGGCAGGTCTGAAACTCCTGGCCTGAAGGGAGCCTCCCGCCTTGGTCTCCCAAAGTCCTGGGATTACAGGAGTGAACCACCATGCCTAGCCCTGACGATGACTTTAAGGTAGGTGGATCTAGAAGCAGCAGGATGCCATCAGCACCTGATCTGCTTTCCTCTGTTTTTTTTCTTAGACAGACTTTTCCCTTCCGGGACAGGATGGAGGCTTACAGCATCAGGTTTATTTCTTTACAGATTAGCAATCCCTGAAGAAAAAGACAGTTTTTTCCTCCAATCGTTCTGACAAAAGCTTTGTGGGTCTGGCTTGTTTCACATGTCCATCTCTGATCCATTTGCCAGGCCTGACACACACCCAGCTTTGTAGCAGGTTGGAGTTGCATTGACTGGAGATGAGAGAAGGGCTGTTCCTCCAAGGAAAACTGGGGTGTCATGAATCTGGGTAGGTAAAAGCAACAGAAGCTCACCCACTCCCAGTTCAAGGACTACGTACTTGACCAACACATAAAGAAAGGGGTTAACAAGTCATCCTGAGAGTATGAGGAGAAATCAGGAGGAAGGGACATTAGGAAGTAAAAAGAGAGGAGAACATTTAGCATCAATGCAGTGGGAGTCTATAGAGATTAGTGAAATAATCACTGAGCAGCCCTGAGTGACCAATTACAGTTAGAGAGCGTGGATTTGTCATTAAGCCACTAAACTTGGCTTTCAGGTTTTCAGTTGACCCATAGCAAGGGGGAAGAAAGGACATTTTACTGCAGCTTTTCCAGGGATGGGAATTGGCCTAAGGTGGGGGTGAAATCAGGTGACAGCAAAGTTGTGGTTAAGATTCAATCAGGGTAAGGCATGACACAGGGAAAGTAGATGGTGGCTAGTGGACTAAGACTGGGTTAAAGGGCTGAAAGTTAAAAGGCAGATAAAAAACAGTTCTGGCAGGAGGGGTGGCATGTAGATGGCAAAGGACGGGAAGTACGGTGTGAGTGGATGGAGTAGAGAGAGAAGGTGAAGACAGAGCCAGAGTTAGAGCTCTCTGGGCACTGCTGCAGGTCGGGTTCTCTGGGGAGCTGGTGTTGAGATGGAGGCAGGAGTGTAAGTGGCTTATTCAGGAGTAACACCAGGGAGAGGAACAGAGGAGGAAGCAGGACTGGGGAGCGGGAGCCAACAGACCACAATGCAGCTCTGACGATCTCTTTGCCCTCACGGTTAGGAGCTGCAGGACAATGAATGCCCACTAGACAAATCCCGCATTGGGTGGGAATGGTTAGGCCCTTGAATCACCACCACCTTGCTTAGTCGTTGGCGTGGGGTCATACAAAAAGAGCATGAATTCCCCTTAAAAGCTGAGGCAGACTCTGAAAAAGCTAGCAGCTAGAGGCTGTCAGATAATTGCTCAGGAATTTGAGTTTAAACTCATCTCTTTGTGCATTTCCTTGTTATTGGTAGGGTTGGGCATTGACTTAAACTGGTCCAATCAGATATGGACCATCACACACATACAACACACACACACACACACACACACACACACACACAACAGCAAGGAAGAAGGTGGAGTAAGCTGCTCCTGGTAGCTGTCCTAAACTCGTAAGGGGAACCCGGCTTTGGATTACATTTACAGAGTGGGGAGATAGAAAAGAACCTTGATCCTTGAATTCTTTTTTTTTTTTTTTGAATTCGTTTTTCTTAAATTTCAGAATATTATGGGGGTACAAACGCTTTGGTCACATAACTTGCCTTTGCACCGGCCCAGTCAAAGCTACAAGTGTGCCCATCCCCCAGAGAGCACGCACCACCCATTAGGTGTGAATTTACTCATCCCCTCCTGCCCCCCACCTGCCCGATCCCCGTGAATGTTACTTCCATATGTGCACATAGTGTTGATTGATTAGTATCATTCTGGAGCTGTTCAATCATGCAGCCCTGAATTCTGATCCACTCAACAATTCCTGTTATGTAAAACAAACATACTTATCGGTTAAGTTAGCCTGGGTTGGGAGTTTAGATTCTTGTAGTGAAGGGCATCCTGACTAATACAAGGTTGTTAGAAACATTATCAGAGTAATTAACCAGGGTAGAGCTCTCGGACAATGGCAATGGAAAAGGTGAAGGGGTGGTTTTTGGTTAGCGTCACCGAGTAAGGTAGCTAACTTTTCTTGAAGTAGGTAGATGTTAATAATAGTGATCTGGGTAAGGGGCAGTGTAAAGACAAGGCAAGAAATTTTAAAGGAGGGGTGCTGTTAGGGGTTGGGAAAAATACAGTGTGATTATAGGCAGGTATCCTCTGGGCTCAGGATGCTTTGAGTTCAAATTCTGGCTCTACCACTTATCCATTGCATCACCTTTGGCAACTTAATCTCTCTGGACAACAATTTCTTCATCTGCAAAAGGGAGGTTGTAAGGATTAAACAGGATAATACTTAATCAGGTACCTAGTACATAAAAAATTCAACAATTATTACTTTTAAAATTATATTGGATGAATGTAGGCTGTTTCTCAACTTAAATCACATCATAACCGAAAAGTCTAAATTGTCTATTTTGTATCCGGGAAAAAGTTTAAAGAGTTGAGAAAGAAGAGCTAGAAATGCTGATCCTGTAGAGGCGAAACTGGGAAAGAGTGAATTCATTCTGGTGGTTCAATTTTGTCTTTCCTGTCGGAGGACTGGGAGTTGAGAAGCACGGCTCAGAAACACAGGAGCTGACTCCTTCCTTTGCATTTAAGGAGGGTGGAGCCGAGCCGCAGGGCGGAGAGCCCTGGACGACCGCTGGGGTGCAGGGGAAGGGGGTGACTGTTGCAGGAAGTGGGCTAGAGGGTCTCGCAAACGGGAGGCTGAGGGTGGAGTGATCAAGAGGACCTGAGTTTTGGAGGACTCGACAGACTGACCACATGCAGAGTTCCGGAGGGGTCAAGACGGCAGCCAGGCTTGGCCGGGCACTGTTAGAGAACGGCCTCCCTGAGGCGCGTGGCCAGCACCAGCCTGAAGAGGGAGAGCACATCTCCCACTCACAGGGAGTGCGCTTTCTGTCTGTAACTGTGTTCAGACAGCTCATTTTTATGGTTCAAATATTTACTTCCCTGGTGTCTGCAGTAGGCAGGACAGGGGACCAGCTACCAGGGAAGGGAGGCTCACTGTTCTTTTCTCCTTGCAGGGTCTGTTGTTAATGTGCTGCCAGGTCGCTAGCAGTTTGTAGTCATGTTTGTGTCCACTGTTCGCGTTCCCCAGGGAGACAGGGGGAATTCCGGAGACAGTGGTGCTGCCCAGCTGTGTGTGTCCATAGGTCACTCCGCTGCTCTGCTTGGGGTCAGAGAAGTAGGGAGAAGAATTGGGTGGACTTGGAGTGCCGGCATGAGAGCGTTTGCCAAGATCAAAATGTTCCCCATTGATGTGAGCAGATGAGATCTTGGAACCTGGACTCACACAGTCCCAGCTCCAGCAGGGCCTCTGGCAACAACCCCAGTGTCTTCAGCTACAGACACCACCTCTGTGAATGCCAAGAAAAGCAAACACAGGCCCCAGATCTCCTGTTGCACCAACTGGAAAGAAGCCCGCAGCGGAGGAGCTGAGCTGTGAGGACAATGTTCTTGTAGCTCTTAATTTTCCACCATCCTTCCCCCATCTGAATCAAACAAACAAACAGCACACTTGTAATAAAATTTGCAGGTGTGGCTGGTTTATATTCTGGGATTCTCCTTTGATCAAATCCCCTAAGGATGCTGGGATAAAATGGTGAATAAAGCTGGATAATGCAGTATGTTCCAGACCTTTCGGACTGAAGAGGAGGGGAGGAAACCCTGGAAAAGCAGAGATTTCATTCCACCCTTGGGAGCTGGTTCCTTTTAGTGGCCCAGGATAGTGTCACTCAAATACTCTCCAGACAGTCCTTGGGAAACATATTCCCAGTTCCTCTTCTTAGAGATGGGGGGGGGAGCGGGGAGTGGGGGTGGAGGTGGTTCTGTAAAGCTTAAAGAACAGGACAATAAAGCGACACCTTAAAATCCTGGCTGTCTAAGATTGGCGACAAGGCCAGAAATCCATTTTCAGGGAAAAGATTTCTCAGCTTTAGGAGCAGAAAAGTAGAATTAATAAAATCAAGAGTGACAGTTTTTTACCAAGGAGAAGTAAGTGTTCATAGTTTACCAAAGAAAAATGTAAGCGGCAGACAGGTGAGTGGAGAATTTGAAATCTGAGGCATCTGAATTTGTAGAAAACGAGCAATCTGGGGGCTGTCAGTGACTCAAATCTTCAGATATTTCCAAGGTTTTAGTTTTCTGATTAAACAAAGTTTAGTGCTATTTCCAGTCAGTTGCCAGTTTTAGATTAATATCAATCAATAAATATTGGTCATATTTAATACGTGAGGCATTAAGTTTCCTTTAGAGTATTCCTAGAATTAATCTTCCTCCATGAGTTCTGGATACACTTTGTGCTTCCATCTCTTTTCCCCACCTTCTAATTCATTCTCCACACCTCCTTATTCTGTCCTCCTCAAAATATTGTATAATTAGAGAAATTTCAAACATACAAAAATGTAAAGAGAAGGCTACTGTATTGGTCTCTTTGTATTAGCAATGATCGACATTTTATGAGTATTCTTTGTTTTCCCCTCTTATTTTGAAGCAAATCCCAGACATTATAACAAATTTCTTATTTGTTACCTCTGTTCAAAACCTATTTGTTTTAAAATTTTTGTTGTGAAATATGCATATAAGAGAATGTTTAAAATGCATAGGAATACTTAATATAAATATAAAACAAACAAAAACTAAAACAAACCCACATGAACCGATCTCCCAGGTTAAGAATTAGAACATTGGGTAAAAAAAGACATTCTATAAAAAAGATATCTGCACTCAGATGTTTATAGCAGCACAGTTCACAATTGCAAAGATGTGGAAATAACCCAAGTGTCCAACAATACATGATAATAAAATATGGTATATATATACCATGGAGTTCTAGTTCTACTCAACCATAAAAAAATGATAAAGTAATATCCCTTGTACTATGCTGGATGGAGGTGGAGCCCTTTCTTCTAAGTGAAGTATCACAAGAATGGAAAAACAAGCACCACATGTACTCACCATTAAATTGGTACTAATTGATCAACACTTATGTGCATGTATGGAAGTAACATTCAAAGGGCATCAGGCAGGTTGACGGGGGGAGGAGGGAATGAGTAAATTCACACCTAATGGGTGCGGTGCATGGTGCCTGGGGGTTGGGCATGCTCGTAGCTCTGACTTGTGCTGTGCAAAGGCAATATATGTAACCAAAGCTTTGTATCCCCATAATATTCTGAAATAAATAAATAAATACACTAGTTGACATATATAAAAAAATAATTAGAACATTAATCCTTTTCCAATAAACACAGACAGAATTTGACTTGCACTTCCTGCCATTATGGAAAATTAGCATAGATTCTTGGCTCCCTACCCTAAAGTAGACCTATAAGAAATGACAGAAGAGAGAACATCATTGCCACTGTCATCAAGCCAGAAACACTGGACTCTCAATTCTGCCATGTCCACCCTGAACAATCAGACTGCCCTTGGCTCTGTGCATGGCCTACAATGTGTACAGTTCCTGGTGGGGTCATCTGATAGGTTAAGCCTAGGTCACATGACTGTGCCCTGATGCTAATGAGTTGGGAAAGTGAATCGGCACCCCTGTTGATTTATGTCAAGGCAGGAAGGGGACTTGCCTCCATTCATCTTTTATTTTTCCCAAACATGAAGGGGATTCAGCACAAATGATAAAAGCCCATTGTTCCAAATGCATGTCTCCAGCTCAGGCCAGTCGTCTGAGCTCCAGCTTGTACCTCTAACATCCTGCTTCTCACTTCCACATGTTTGTCTCAGACTCAGCACATGCAACTCTGAGCCCGTCATCTTTCCCCACATCCTCTTTCTCCTCTATTGCTTTACTTTACTGCTGTTTCCCAGTCCCCCAAATCAGAAATCTGGATGCCACCCTGGAATTCTCCAGTATCACTCCTATTTAGCCTTTACCTCTTTTGAATGTATCCCAGCCCACTTCCTTTGCCTCCCACTCTACTTTCTTTGTTCGGTTCAGGCATTCATCATCCTTCACCTACAGTGGACTTGTCTTAATTTAGATTCTCCCAAAAGCAGATTCTGAGATAAAGATCTGAGTGCAAGTAATGTGGGAGATCCCTCTCCTCAAGGAGAGGAGTGGGGAAGTGAGACAAGGAAAGGAAAGCAGCCAAAATTTCCACTGTCAAGCTGGCCACCACTGTGGGCAACTGGACTTAGTCCCAACTGGGGCTAACACGGGCCCCAGAGTTTTACCCCAGCCCCCTCATTGTTGGTCAAGGGCATTGCTGGGGCATTCATCCTCTGACACTTCAGGACTGTCTCAGCCATCAAAGTGGGCTCCCACAGCAAGAGAAAGCTTTCAGGTGATGAAATGCAGGTGCTGTCCATTGGAGGACTAGTGTTATGGCAGTGGAGTTCTCAGGGTAAGGTGACAAAGTGGGAGCCCTGGTAGCGTGTGATATAGGCCTCCTAACTATCCTCCTTGCATATATTGTACCCTTCCCGCTAACTCCAATTTTCTATTTTTCAGCCACAGTGATATTTATAAAAGTGAAATTTGGTCATGTTATGGCCTCATTGAAAATCCTTTTAAGGCTTTCCATAGCTTTATATGGAAAAAAATATTTTTTTCAAGTAATATAGCAAAGCTTACAGATTCTTTCCTTCATCGTTTGTCTCTTTAAGCCTTATCTCTTACTATCTCCTCTATCTCCTCACAAATACTATATTCCATTCTTATCAAACCATTGCTGTTCCTAGAATGTCCCACAATCTTTCACACTTCAGTATCTCTGTATATGCTTGTTCATCCTTGGAATCCTTTTCACAATCCTCAGAGTTGTGTTTCAGCACATGAATTTTGCCGCTTCCCTGCAGGCCGTGAGGTTGCTGAGCATATGGGCTCCTGGGTAGGCTCCCATAGTTCAGTCAGAGCACAGAGAGAGAGGAGCAGAGGTGTCTGTATGTCTATATCCATATCTTTATCTATGTATGTGTTCCTTGTAAGATTCTATCCTCGAAATATGTCCTGTTGCTAATAAAATAAGAATAGAATTTGAAAATGATGGAATTAGGCTATTAAAATCCAGTGCCATCAAACATTTGAATCATACGAATAACCCCTTTCGTATGGTGGGCGTGTCACCGCTCACCAACCGACTTTCTGATTATAATTTGATTTAAATATTAGCTACCTACAGGGAAAATACAGGTGCTGTGGTCTGAATATTTGTATCCCCCCGCAAATTCACACGTCAAAACCCAATTTCTGAGGTGACAGTATTAAGATGTGGGGGATTTCGGAGGTGATTATGAATGGGATTAGTGCCCTTATGAAAGAGGCTTGAGGGATCCTGTTTGCCCCCTTCTGAGGACATAGCAAGACGGCTTTATCTGTGAAGCAGAGAGCAGCCCTTGCCAGACACCAAATCTGCTGCTGCCTTGATATTGGACTTCCCAGCCTCCAGAGCTGTGAACTGTAGATTTCTGTTACTTATAAATTACCCAGTCTAAGGTATTTTGTTGTAGCAGCAGGAATGGACTAAGACAACAGGTTATGCAAAAATGATCATTCTTTTGTGTGGTACAGTCATATTTCCTATTTACATGAATAAATGGCATTCTGATTGACATATCAATCCCCTGTGTGTTTGGTTATCATGAAATTGTCTTCTTGAGTCCGATAACTCTGGTGCACTGTGGAGGTCAAAATTTTAAGTCTATAAATCCAGGAATCATACCTTTGACTTCTGCGATGTCACCAAAGTAATGTCTACCTGCAAGTGACCAGCCAGCTGGCCTTTCTCTGGCAACACCACCCTATTGTCCTTCATTCTTAAGGTGCAATTATCCAGGCTCAACTAATTGTCATTGATTTATTGATTTTTGAAACTGTGTTCTGAACATACCATCTTGTATCCAGAGATGTTGCCAGTAATTGTCAGAGGACATTTTTTGTAACTTTACTTTTCTGTAAGTGGTTACATGTGGAATTAAGCCATGAACATCCTCTCATTCAGTTCCCCCTTTGACGTACATATTTTTGAGGCTGATGACTGGACAGTCTGCACTGTTGAAAAGAATTTATGTCTGGGCAATATGAAAATGGGTGATTCACACAGACTGACTCTGTGGCCTTATCTAGCAAGTCAGTCTAGACAAGATGATTGAATACTCGATTCAAAAATAGAAAGATTCTAAATTGTTTCTCAGGAAAGTTGCATGTAGGAGAGAATGTTGTGTGGAAAGATTAGCCTTCTGTGATTAAATGGTTCCATAGGGAGGTTACACTAATAATATCAAAAGTTAAATGCTTTTTAATTCCAAAAAAGAAAATCACCTGGATAAAATTGTTTTAGGTTAAAAACATGTGGTTCTACTCACTCATTTTGTGCAGACTGAAGACTATCTAAATAAAACATCACCCATCAGTAATGTAATTTTAGCTCCCAGTTGTTACTAGCTCTACATATCTACCCTGACAAGATTTTAAAGTTGTGCTTTAAACATATTAAATATATCCGCAACTAAATACAGCTTAGAAAATTATTCTAGACAGATCACTATCCCTCCTGATTATATGTGGAACAGAAAACATATTGATATGAACATTTGATTTTCAACAACCAATTTTTTATTCTGTATCTTGCTTTACCAAATAAGAAACTGATCCCTAATTTGATTTATGGAGCACAGCCACCTTTCAGAAGAGATAATGTTTAGCTGATAAAAGTTTTATTCAGTACACTGGTTATCTTCAGCCTCGCTCGCCTCATAGAGGCAAGGAAGTAATAACAATTGCAGGCTACATCCTGACGAGACAACCTCTAGGAGATACTAGATGGCCTCTCTCTTGTGCTGCTTTTTAGGAGTGGGGAAATTCTTCCCACTAGCTCCCAGCTGACTTCTCCTAAAATCAGGCAAGCAAATGCCTGCCTAGTCATTGTGAATGGAATAGCGCCATCTTAATTGTCTTAGACCAAACAGGATTCACCCTCTGGAGCTGAGGAAGGGCCAACCTTCCCTGACGCAGAAAGCTTGGGGAGAACAGCATGTACTCGTAAGCAGCAAGGTTCTATGAGAAAGGAGAAAAAGGAGAAATGGTTGTTGACTAGACATCTAACAATATCTGTATGTTAGTCTTCTTTCAGAATAATCTGTGTTATTCTTAAAATGTATAGAAATTGAACTTTCTGTCCATTTTTAGTAATATTTTAATCAAGATGTTATGGTGGTATTATTGAAGCCTTGACAACCACATATAACTCCTGAAATATATTCAAAATAGCAATCCCTTTCAGTTTAACGGATTAATGCCACTAATGAGATGTAGGAGATATTTTAAAACATTATCCTTGTTCTTTTGAGACCAGGTCACTAAATCTCAGTTATAATAGTCGCCACTAAAAGAAAAACCAAATATGTGTTCGAAAAATCTTGTTTAAAGTTTGTAAATCTTAAACTATGTTCATTCCAAATGAAAACATCATTTTAATCTGCTTGTATGTTAACTCATACTGTATTGGCCAACTCATATTTTAAAATAATCATTTGGCTTTGAAGATTTATTCATACATTTTGAATAGACAAGTGCTGCACATTAATTAAACTGGACTTAGGGACAGTTTATTGGCTTCATGCAGACTCAAAAATTTAGATGCTATTTTTCATTATGGCTGCAGGTTCCCTTCACTGTTCATCTCAAACCGTTTGTAATTTAACCGCTTGTTTTGACGTTTTAATGACACTAATTACCTAAGAGAAAGAGGAAAGAAGACATTAGAGAATTGGAAGTGTAACAGAGACAGCTGAGGTAGGATGTGTTTGGAAATTTTTCAAAATCAGAGTGCTTTGCATATTAAAATAAATACATTTTAGATGCCCATGTAAACAAAGATGGGCCTGAAGATTTGAAAAATCTAGTCCAGTGGTTAGTTCTAAGTGCTAGATCTAGATTTCCCGCTCCCTGCTGTTTCTTTCCCTTGGCTTGCCAGGGTGTGTAGTTATTAAGATTTATTGTTATTATTATTGCTTGTAACCGTCCCCATTCCTCTCCCATCCCCACTTGGTCCTCACTGTATAGACACCAGCTTGTTTAGTGCCGACATCATACCCATATATCCAAGCCTGAATTCTAGTGTCATTTCAGAGTTCCTTGCCCCTCACCTAAATCAGCCAATTGTTCACTATGCCTTGTACATTATACCTTCTAAAAATCACTAAAATAATTTATTCTCACTAAAATTTATTTATTAATTTATTCTCTCACTAAAATAATTTAAATGTTAGAGACATTTACAATTTTTGCTTACTTTATATACTCTCAGTTTTCCTTTGGAAAACCTTCTTTAACATTCTTACTTCAAGTGTTTTGGGTAGTGCTCTGGGTTGGACATGGAACACTCCCCTTGTCCCATCAATATATGTCATTTTCCTGTCCAAGGGGATAGGTCAGGGTGACGGACACACATCCCAAGATGTTCCAATGAGATTCATACTCAGAACTTTTTTAGAACTGCTGGAGCTACTAATAGGATGGGATATAAGCCTGGAGCTGCCTGCTGGCTATTGTAGAATCAAAGGATGGAGAGAGAGATTTAGTCTTGGCGACATCAACTGAAACACTAGAGCCTGCCATGCTTGAAACTTTACCTGTGTACTTTTTGGTTCAGACTGCATTTCTGCCAGTAGCAACTAAAAATGTTGTTATGAACAACCATTTTCCACGCGCACTTAACCCTCTTAGTCCTTGCCTAAAGCAGTCCTTTTTTTGGTCTACCTTGACAATTCCATTTATTCTTTGAGATTCAGTTCAAGTGTTACTTCTTCAGTGAAACCTTCCATGACACCTTCCCTAACCAGAAAGTAAACAGTCCTGTACTTGTCTGTAAAAATTTAATATCTGTAAATATCTTTTAATATCTGTGGTTGTCTGTAAAAATCATACTCTGGTGTAATTGTCAACATACTTATTAGTCTATGGCAGACACTGCCTGTTGCTAACTAATCCCCATTCTCCCATTTTTTTTACAACAGAGTCCCTATTTTAGTTGGAGTGGCAATATGTGTGGCTTAAATACTCACCTTCCCCAAATCCTTTGCAGATGGGTGGCCTTGCTACAAATCCTGGCCTGAAGATATAAAATCATGTCTGCTAGAGATTTCTGGGAAAGATTTTATTTTCCTGATTCAGGTAGTTTTCCTTCCTTTCTCTTTGTTCTTTCTTGTCCTTCTTTCCTGGCGGGAGACATGCAGCTGGAGATAGAGCTGCTACCTGGCAGCCTTGAGTGACAAGCTTGTGGAGGAAAGTTACATGTTAGTGATAGTTGAGCACAGAGATATTTGGAGCCAGAACTTGGATGGCTCTGATCGCCTACCTCTGCACCTGATATTTAGGAGGAAAATAAATCTATTTAGTTAAGCCACTGTAAATGCGTTTTTTATTTGGATGTAGTTGAATGCCTTGCTGAGAGGATTACATTCTAACCAATAGTCCTGTTCAACTATGAACTCCTTAAAGACAGAGCTTAGGCTCTTGCTTCTGAATTCCAAATATAACTAATGCTTAGCACATGGTAAAGCTTCACTCTAATGCTAAAAATGGGATTCAAGCTTCAGATCCATTTTAATCCTGTGATTTTATGATTTTATTCTGTAAACTACCCATGGCACCTGCTTTCATTCCAGCACCTACTCCTTTCCTAGCCATTCTAATATGGGTTATATTGAAGGGAATCCCCAAACCAAGAAGCAGAGATTGGTTTCCACATCTCTGTAATATGGGTTGCTGCTGATACTACTTTTTTTGCTTGATAAACTTCTAACCATTTATTTCCATTTGCTCTTGTTTCTATTTCATACATGGAACCCATAAAAACTTCTCAACATGAGGTTGAAATTTCAGGTTCCTTTGAATATGGTTTCACTCTGAAAACACTTAAAACAAAAATTCTGACTTAGGAATTCAATATATTAGCAGCTGCCATTATTAGTCATCAACTTTGGCTCCCAGAGAGGCTGCCCTGGGCCTTAGGTAAAATCTCCATCATTCTAGATAAAAATGCATTTCCTTAGGCCCTGACATGTACCCCAGGGGACCGATCATGCTGATGGTGATGATTACTGTAATGAGCAGTAATTACTGTTGGCTGAACACTGATTCCAGAATTCCTGAAATCAAAACAAAACAGCTATTATTATAGCAGGGAAAAAAAGTACTTTATTCTATAGAATATATGCCATTTAATGCCCGTTAGCAGTAAAGAAAAATTACTCATGTATATTTCTCATTCGTCACTGGTATCAAAAAATTCACAATGGGCATCTCCTAATTAGCATCTGAAAGCAGAAGTGGTGTTATCAGTCAGAAGGAGAAAAAGTTAGTTATATCCTTTTATTATAAGGAAATTTAATGTAAAAAATAGTTATTTCTTAAATTAAACATGGAAGGTCTTTTACACTGTGAGAAGTGAGCGCCAGATTATCCCTTAGATCATCACTAAAGTCACTGTAGGTCATAGATACTGATAGGTTAAACACTGTCACGAAAAGAAGAAGAAAAAGTCCCCTCAGTTGGTGCTTTTTGCTGAGATAGAGGAACACAGAATATATGATCCAAAATTCTCTGGACCATGTGATTTATTCAAAGGTCCTGGATGTTAGAGCGAGAGCTAAAATAGTGATTATACTCACCAAATTTCAAACCTCTCCAAAGGTCATTTGAGAAAGCCAGTAATACCTACCTGTGCGGTTCAGGCACTGCCCTTAAAAATGAAGTATCATTTTTAGATTTCCTTAGAGTTCATCTCACTCTAAGGCCTTTCCTTATTACACTGATCCCTGGAGGTTACCTTTAAGAGGTGCTTTACTTACTTTTGGGATGTCAACTAAAATCACTTCATATTAGCACCATGAAGAAAAGAAAACTGAGTAATAAAAAGCAATGGTTTGGATGGTGGCTATTTTAGGATGAATGGTCAGTGGCTTTTGAGCTGAGATAACAAGGTCTGGGGAGGAAGCCTTTTAGTCAACACGAGCAGAAGTAAACAGTGAGATTTTTCTGGAGTACAGAAGGATTCTGGAACATAGAGTGGCCCTCCATGCTAGAGCAAAGGTGGGAGTAGGAGGGAGGAGTGATCTGAGATGAGGTTCGAGGACCAGGGCCAGGTCAGATAGGCCTAGAGAAAAGTTTGGATTTATTCTAAGTATTAAGATAATGCGAAGCTGCTGCATATGATCTGATCTCATCTGGGTTTTTAAACGACCACCCTGGTTGCCATATAGAAAATGGATGTCATGAGACAAGAGTGGAAGGAGGAGACTGTCCAAGTGTTGGACTGGAGTGATGGGAAATGGAGAGAGGTGGATGCATGTGGGGTACAATTTGGAAGAACGGCCAACAAAACAATTTGATGGATTATATACAGAGTATGAGAGAAAGAGAAGAATCAAAGCTTGAACCCAGTGGACAAGGCTGCCACTGCGTGAAATAGGAAGACTGGGGAGAGACCAGATTGCTTTGTGGGGCCAGGAAAAAGAGATTGTGGACATGTTAAGCTTGAGATTCCTTTTAGATGTCAAGGAAAAGATGTTTGGAAGGTGAGACTCACCTTGATAATCGTGGTTTTCCCTGGAGTACTGGGGAAGTGGGGAGAGTGACTAGAGACAGCTCTTCCAAAGAATTTTAAAGTGAAGAGAAGCAGAGACATGGTGTGATAGTTAAGATGGATGTGGACCAATGGATCAAAGATCTCTATGAGATCAAAGACTTACTGCAGAGAGGGTGCTTGAATAAGTGAGTGGAAATCCTCCAGGGAGCTGTTAACACTTAGGGATGTTCCTGCCTCACCCTCAAAGATTCTGATTTAGTTGGTTTGTATTGGAACGTCAGCATTAGTGTTT